>QJPP01003990.1:0-21875 GCA_003996215.1 Jaltomata sinuosa | reverse complement strand
AGGTCTAATAAACCCCTTAGCTAACAGATCCTGGAGCTGCTCCTTAAGCTCCATCAACTCAGCAGGAGCCATACGGTAAGGAGAAATATAAATGGGCCTAGTGCTCGGCTCTAACTCAATAGCAAAATTAATATCTCTCTCAGGTGGAAGGCCTGGCAGGTCGGTAGGAAACACATCGAGGAAGTCTCTAACCACAGGAACAGACTCAGGGGAAATGGGGTCAGCACTAACATCTCGGACATATGCTAGATAAGCTAAACACCCACGGGAAATCAACTTCCTAGCTCGAAGGCAAGAGATGATCCCAGATGGTGCATGGCTAACAGAACCCTGCCACACAACCGGGGATACACCGGGCACAGCTATGGTAATGGTCTTGGCATAACAATACAAAACCACACGGTGAGGGGATAACCAGTCCATGCCCAGTATCACATCAAAATCCAGCATATCAAGAATCATCAAATCACCCCAAGTCTCTGAATCACCAATAGATAACATACAGGATCTCACAATCCAATCCACTACTAAAGAATCTCCTACTGGGGTCGAAACAGAAACAGGAACAGATAATGGCTCACTAGCCAACCCCAAACACGACACAAAGTAGGCAGATACATATGAACAATGGATCCAGGATCAAATAAAGCCATAGCAGGCTGATGGCACACAGAAATCGTACCTGTAATCACAGGCATCTGAGGCCTCTGCCTCTGGTCTCCTAGGGAACCCGCATAAAACTGACGACGACCTCCACCTGCCCGACCGCCATCCCTACCACCTGCTCTACCGCGTGGCGCACCACCTCTAATCTGACGACCACCCCCTCTAGCCGGTGGCTGAACTGCTCGTAAAGGCTCGGCTAACTGAATTGTACCCTGCTGAGGGCAATCTTTAGCAAAATAACCCATCGCACCACAAGTAAAACAAGCCCCTGACGGCCTACTCAGTCGAGATGAACCCGCAAATCCCGAATGACCACCACGACCTGATGCCCCAGAAACTGTACCCCTCGAAGACTGGCAGCTATAGCCCTGATGGCTGCCCTGACCCTGCTCGAACTGGGTACTACCAAAAGTCTGAAGGGAAGACTGAACCGGTCGGCTGGACTGACCCTGGTACTGCTGTGGCTGATAACCCCGGCTCCACTGGCCAGGACCTCTACCGCCATATCTGGAACCACTATAGACACCCTGATGTCGAGGCCTCTTATCTCTAGACCCCTGATTATGTCGCTGTAAGTCCTCCACAGTGCGGGCATAGTCTACAATGGCCTAGAATGACCGACCACTGGCAATCAATATCTCAGCTGGCTGCCTGATCTCTGGCCTCAAACCCCATACAAATCTGCGAATCCTATCAGCTTCAGTAGGAATGATCATAGCTCCGAACGGTGCTAGCTGATGGAAACGGGTCTCATACTCCGAGATAGTCGTAGATCCCTGCACAAGGTGAGTAAACTGCTCCCTGCGACGCTCCCGATCACTCTGGGGTAGGAACTTGGCCATAAAGGCCTCGTAAAACTCAGACCAGGTCAAATGAGGTGACGACGGTGGTCTACAAGCAACCTGAGCCCTCCACCATAACTTCGCTGGGCCCTCCAACTGATAGGTAGTATAACCAACCCCGTGAGTCTCCAACAAACCCAGATGATGCAACATCTCCTCACAGGTGGTAATGAAGTCATGTGGGTCCTGTCCAGAAGTACCCGCAAATCTCGGGGGTGCTAACCTCAAAAATCTGCCCAACGCCTTCTGCTTTGTCTCTGTCATAACTGGGCGAGGAGCAAGAGGCTGTGCAACAGATGGAACCGGAATGACCTCCGCACGGGGAGCCATAGTAGCCGGCTGCGCTCCTAAGCTCTGTGCACCCAGGGCTGCCCCCTGAGCGGATGTCTGCGCTACCTCAGAAGGCCGCTCTCCAATCACACCCAAAAGCTGCAATAGTAATCCCCCAATATCAAGAGACGGAGCTGTGGGTGGAGCTGGCACAGAAGTGGGCACTGGAGCTGATACTGGAGCTGGCGCTGGAGCTGGTGGTACCTGGGCTGCCCCCTGAACCACATGCTGCTCGGGCTCTATCTCCACGCTAGCAGCTCTAGCAGGTGCCACTGATGGAGGGCGTCCTCGACCCCTAGCTGGAGTGGGAGGCTCATCCTCGCGTGATGCCGATGATCTCGTACGAACCATCTGCGGAAGAATGAAGTAGAACAAATGAGATCTCTAGAAACTTCAAGGGTAGTACGCACGACACAGAAGCAATGATAGAGTCAAATTTCCTAAAATGCCACTGTAGCCTCCCAAGGATTGAGTACGGACGTCTCCGCCCCGATCCGCAGGACTCTACTAGACATTGGCTCCTATACTGATGACACCGGTGAACCTAAAGCTCTGATACCAAGTTGTCACAACCCGATTTCTCGGTCATGATGGCACCTACAACCCCCGGTAGGTGAACCAATCCCTGTAGCCCAGAACAGTTAGTAATGGGCTACTATCTAACAGATAAGCGAACAAGACAAATAAAATAGATAACAGATATATAAATATATACATATGCGGAAACTAAACCCAAACCCCAAGACCTGGTATCATAGTACAGAGCCAAACTACATACATGGAGTGCAAAATAAACCAAAACTATATATACAAATGTCTCCGAATGGTAATAGAGTACATGAAGCCAAAGATAAACTAAAGCTAAGCTCCGATCGCCAAGAGCTCACCCTCAGCCTGAAGTAGTCTCCAACAGATCTCCAAGCACGATTCACGACGGTCTAACGGCGATGGCCCACGCTAGGATCTGCACCCCAAAGATGCAGGGGGTAGGGGTGAGCACCAAATGCGAAGCATAAGGTACCCAGTAGGTATCATAGGCCGACTGGGCACATATAAGATAAAAGCGCAGTAATAGACAGAATAGAAGCAAGTAGTCACAGAAATCAATGAAAGGTACACAGGAACTAGCCCAGAGGGAAATCAATAGAACCACAGATGAGGCTAGTAAGCAGAATATACACACCAAAGGCACAGGTGAAAGTAAGAAACAACGCACCTGGAATCCTTGCAACAACAGTGTATAAAATAAGTTTATGGAATGGATGGTATACCGGTAACCTCAAGTGTAAGAAGAAGAGAGGAAGAATAATAATAGGCATGCTCAAGACATGAATCAACCCAACTAATCATAACAATCTCAAATCCAGAAACTAACAGTATAGCAGTAACCAATCTCATACTCATCCCTAATAGAGAACAACTCTGTAAGTAAATAGCAAAAATCTACCTACAGTCCCCCGGTCGCCCATACAACCGAGGAACACAAACAAGTGAAAACAAACCCTCCGGCATCCCATACTACCGGAGCGTACAATCAGCAAACAGCAAACAAGGGTGGAACCTCGAACCATGAATGATATGATGCATGAAGATCTCAAGTGCCATAGTATCTCTGTATGTACCCCCTCCGGCGCCGATCCGGCCCAGCAGGTAGGTTCCATGGAAGGACTCTGCCCGTATACCTCTACTCCCCCGTATCCCCCTCTTCCGGCACACGCAGCCCGTAGCCCCTGGCCCGGATAGCAAGGTCCATGGAGGTCCCCGACCCCATACCAAATCTCAGTATCAGAACATATATCAAGATAGAGACCCAGTCTCGATATCAAGATAGAGACCTAGTCTCGAATATGCATGCCCAGACCCTGTCCAGGACTAAAAATAGTAGGAAAATATCTCAAAAAAACCCCTCCAAGGGTGCCCGGGCGTCGCCGGGTCTAAACAGTAAAAAAGTCATCTCAGGTGCTCGGTCCAACCGAGGCTAAAAATCATCTCAAGTAGTAAGAAAACTCAACTAGTACTCCGGCCCTGCCGAGTCTAGTGATAATCGTAAAACTGATGATTTTAAACCATAAGTGAAATCAACCATTTCCAAATCATTTCCATCAAAAACGGGGCCCCCGGACCATGCAAGGTTTAGAAAACAGTGCCAGTAGGCCCGAAGCCAAAACCACTGTAAAATATGGATAAAACCTCATTATATGCATGAAAATGATATGATCACACACAACAGCTGCCCAACAACTTACAATCAACCTATCGACCCTGCACAGGCCCACAGCTACTCAGCAAGCATAACCAGCCTAGAAGGATAATTCTATGCCCGGGACTCGCGGACATTCCCAAAATCCCACCTTCTATGTTCCAGAGTCAACAAGGCCTCGCAGGACCACGAGGGTAAATAAAATATATTCGCAAATACTACAAACAACGGAGGAATAAAAATAGGCGGACATGAATAAAGCGGTCAAGGTCTGTGGTACCAACCTAATAAGCCAACCCAAGGATGCCCATTAATACAATTTTATTCTATATATGCGGAGTCTAGGGAAATTAAACCGTAACCTACCTGTCGTCCGACGATAAGCTGCTGGAACAACAATGTCCAAGCTCGAACCACTCCGAGAAAATCCAAAACTAACTCGGAATCGGATTCGGATTTAAGACGGAATAACTTGACGTAGATAATTGATTTTCTTTCGGGGATCAAAATATATCTTCCAATATATTTTTCAGTTAAACTTCCATGAACAATTGACCACTTATTGATCAGTGGCGTGCAGCTGAAAGGCCAAGGAATAAGTATGAACAAAGTGAGTGATTTTATTAAATAACACTAATCACTTAACAAAAAGTCAAGCATCCCTTAGATGCCACATATTTGTGCTAATTACTGCCTAACTTCCCAAATGATGCCACTACTAGTTGCTGCCTTCATCTTCCACTTACACGTGGGGGTGGAGGTGGCAACCAAATTCCCTCCGTTAGGTATACATTCGGGTATTGCATAAATTCGTGATAAAATAAATATAGTATTTTAAATATACCATAATTATTAGAAAATCATTTCCAATAAAACTTACTATATTATAATAATAATTTTCAACATAATTAAATTTACTATCTCCGTTAAAATATTACGGAGTATAAAAACCTTATAAAATTAATACGTCTACACTTATATTGTATCAAATATATTTTTCATAAACCTTTTAAATATTTTGAAAAGGCAATAATAATATAATTTTTCCAATTTCAACTTTTAAATAAATATTTCAAATACACGCACGATGCTAATAAGGTTCTTAAGTTTAGGCTCGTAATTCGCCTACGCACGATTTCGATATTCAAGAATTCTCTCGGGATTCTCTCTTATATTTTATCACTGTTTCGGAACTGAAATGGCATTTTAAAACGTGAAATTGAGGCTTAAATCGGGTTAAACCCGACCCGATTCGCGACCCGATTCGCAACCCGTTTTCTGCCAGACAGTCTGCGGTAAAACAATCATAACTCTTTACTCCGAGATTATTTGGACGTGCGGTTTTGTGCGTTGGAAACTAGACTCGTAGACCTTCGATTTGGTATTTCGGGGGACTTCTAACTCTTTATATATTGGGAGAAAAGTCCTGATACATTTGACCCAAGGTTCAGAAAATTTGTATAAGGTCTTACGATATCTTTTGTCGATTTGCTTGACTTCAAAACTTAACCGTGGGAATGACCGGAAGGGTCATTACATTATTACAGACCAAATAAATGAATGAGAAAAGAATTAAAAGAAAATAAAAAGAATCCAAGTCTTTGGAGACTCCCCACTCCCGGGCAACTCTTCACTGCGTAACCTGTCAAATATAACATAGGATTCGAAGGATCCTAATATGACCCATAGAACTACCATTTCCATGTCAGAGTTCCTGAGAATCTCACGGATTCTAGGCAGTGCTTATGTCAAGGCATGGGAATACATTAGGACCTCCGTATTCCACAAAATACAACGAAAACAAAACCGAGCCAGAAGAAAAGGTGATCACATAAACCAACCAATAATAAGAAAGAATTAACTAGTCTCTTTTGCAACTAATAGTAGCCTATGATTAAGAAACATATCAAGCCAGCATGAAACAGATTTTAAGTATACATCAAAGATATACATAGAGCAAACATAGATGAACATAGGCAAACTAAAGTACATGTTATAAACCACTAGTAATCACACATATGAATTAAAGTATGCATCGATAGAGACTAACCAATTAGCTGCAAACAACAAAAAAATATTCAGAGTCCCACACTTAGCAATCAACAGCTTGTCCAAAAGAAGAGAGTTCTTAAGATATGAGAGTAGTGAATGTGTAAAGTCTGACCCCCAATGAGAAGAGAGATTGTCTTTATATATTGAAAGCAAAGAACTCACTTAAGGGAAGAAAATAATTCTCAGAGTTAATCAGGGAAAAGTAATAATTCACAGAATAAATCAAGGAATTTTTTACCTTAGTTAACAAGAGAATCAATTAGCAGAAGGTTTCTATTTTACCATAAATAAGTTTTTGAGAAATAAGGAAAGAATAAGAAATACTTTACATGGTAAATTTTGGGCTATTAGAATAAAACTCACCATAATCAATTAAGTACTAAGGCCAGCTAATTTAAAAGAATCAAAGAAAGGAGGACAAATTGATTTTGGGTGTCCAGCTTTCCATAATTATCCATGCTGAAATTATTCACTTTGTCTAAGAAAAGGAATCAATCTCATGTAATGGAGGTGTGGATTTACTAATTAAAGTTAAGCAAGAATAAAGAGGAGCCACATAGACATGCATAATCAACTAGCATATTTGAACAATTTTGACTTTGCCAAATCATATAATTTGTCAATACCACAATCCTTTCTCAAAAACCACGTGATTGAGCCAATTCAGTCAACACATACCAAAATTATTCAAGTACTAATTTGAAATACGGAAGATAAATCAATCAAAAGGATGATGTCATGCTGTCGATAATTTGAACTTGAAAGTAAAAGATACAGACAAGTCCATTTGCTTTAAAAGATAGACAAATAATCATGGCTGTTCTAAACATGCAAAGGAGGGGAAATATAGATCACGCTTAAACCAATCAATTATGACGAGCATAAAGGATCCCTGCTCAAAGAGTCAATCAAGCAATGGAATCATGGAGATCATTCTACTCTCATGCTCATAAACAGCCCATATAAGACAACCTTAGAACTAAGCACAAATTTTCAGAGTCACAAAATCTATATTCCAATCAACTGGTAAACGAGCTATGGATTAATACATTGGGGAAATTGAATTCAATACAAAGACACTCACCAGTTTCAGGTTTAGAACACAACAACAATATCCAACATGCTTATATATCAATTTTACAAAACAAGCACATAATAAAAATTCCAGAATTTAGGCTAGAAGTTAAAAAAAATTGGCTTATTCACATACGACAGCCCATATGAGGTAATTGTCACAACATCATAGGATTCAAGCACAAATCCGTAACCAAACGATACTAATTTCACATCTCACAAACTGGTAATAGCAAGAGAAAATGATGAACTTAAATCAGGAAATAGACCAAACTCGGAATAGATTCGCCATAATCTGTCATAAAATCTAGTTTCAAAGGAACATCCATCATTCGAAACTTGGCCATTAATATGGTGGTGAGTGCATGCGAGGCTCCCTTTGTCGATGTCTTCAGAAACTCACCGAAGAAGATGAAGCTTCCGATACTATGGAATTTCTCATTGAAGCAGAAAACGGAGGGGGTTATTTCTGTTTTAGTAGTATTTTGGTGTGGGTGGAGGTGGACGATGGAGGAAGAGGGTGGAGTGAGGCGGTGATGGTGGGCCACCGCCCGTCGATATAGAAGAGGAGAGGGAGATCTTGGGGAGAGAGAGAAGGGGCGGCCGCTGGTGGTTCGATGGTGGTGGGCCTCCGCCCGTCGGCATAGGACAAGAGAGTATGGGGTTGAGGGGAAAGTGGCAGAGGGAGAAGGGTGGTGTTGGTTGGTTGAGCGCCGGAGCGGTGGGGGTGGCGATGGAGAGGGCAAAGTGAGGTGGGCGGAGGGATTTTAGAGAGAGAGGAGAGTGAGATGGAGGGTGGCGACTGGTGGGGTTTTTGAGAGAAAATGGGTTAGGGTTGGGGTGTTGAGGGATTACAAGTGGGAAAAGATGAGGGGTTTAATCTCAGTCGTTGATCATATCAGATCAACGGTTGAAATTGGGTTTGATAGGTCATCTGAAATTGGATTTGAAATTTAAAAATGGGCCAGATTTGTTCAAATTTAGGCTAAAATTGGAATAAATTGTGTAGAAAGAGGCTAGGATTTAAATAAATTTGGAAGGCAAAATGTAACTGGGCTGCTATTTGATTAATGACATACTAGATCTATATAATTTGATAGATAAAATAAAAATTGACATAAAATTAATGACATACAATATTATATGAAATTTACGATAAAATAGTAATAATAAGAAATTAATTATATATTTATAAATTGTATACTAATTTAAAAAGTGTCAAGACGACGATAAAACACACAATTTATTTAATAAATCAAGTAAAACATAAAGTAAATTAATATTCAAAATAATAATTATTATTAAAATAACAGCCCGAGAGAGGTACAAGGAGGTCAAAATTGGGTGTCAACAGTTGGGTTATAATCTTGAATTAGTTTTCAACTTTAGGTTGTTGAATTAGTTTCTTGAATTTGATAGTGAATTTGAAAATTTTGAATTAGTTTATATTGTTGGGATATAATCTTGAATTAGTTTTCAACTTTAGGTTGTTGAATTAGGTTCTTGAAATTTGAAAGTGAAGTTGAAAATTTTGAATTAGTTTATATTGATGGGTTATAATCTTGAATTAGTTTCAACTTTAGTTTATGTTATGAATGTCAATGAGTCTAATTTATAATTGAATTATTATATTTTTGTAGATGGATCATCGCTTATGAATGTATGATATGTATTATGAAAATGATGGTCCTATTAAACCTGATTTTTTTGAAGGAGTTAGAGGTTTTATCGAGCATGCAATGTCACTAGACAACTATCAAAGTCATGGTGTGATTAGGTGTCCTTATAGTAAATGTTGGTGCCTAAAGTTTTTTAATCCAGATACAGTTATGGTTCATCTCTATCGTAGTGGATTTAAGAGTAGATATTTTGTGTGGGTTGATCATGGTGAGAAAGATAGGTTGAATGATATATTTTATAATTCATTTCATATGAATGAATATAATAGGGTTGAATATGATAGGTCTCAAGATGATAGGGTTGAACACGATAGGATGCATGAAATGGTTCATGATGCTTTCGGGGTTCAAGATGGGATAGAACCCAAACAGTATTTAGAAGAAGAAGCTCCTAATGAAGAAGCAAGACACTTTTATAAATAATTACAAGAGGGTAATCATCCATTATGTGAAGGGAATCCACATTCTGCTTTGTAAATTACAGTTAGACTATTTAGTATCAAATCAAATTGGAGTGCTCCTCAAACTCTTATAGACTCTGTAGTTGATCTTGTGGGGGAAGTAGCTAATAATCCAGAGTTGAATATACCTAAGAATTTTTATGAATCAAATAAATTGGTTTCCAAGTTAGGATTGTCATATGATAGAATTAGTTGTTGTGTAAATGGTTGCATGTTGTTCTATAAGTATGATGATCATCTTGACAATTGTAAGTTTTGTGGACATGCTCGGTATAACTGGACTCCCGGTGGAAAGATGGTTCCAATTAAGGCGATGCACTATCTACCTCTTATACCTAGGTTAAAGAGGTTGTACGCTTCAATGAGTTCTGCCCCACATATGAGATGGCACCGTGAAAATAGAAGGACATCGGGTGTCTTGTCTCATCCATCAGATGGAGAAGCTTGGAAGCATTTTGACAGAACATATCCTAATTTTTCTAGAGAACCAAGAAATGTTAGATTGGGATTGTGTGCAGATGGTTTCACACCATTCTCTAATAACGCTGCACCTTATTCTTGCTGGCCTGTATTTCTTACTCCGTATAATCTCCCGCCTGAAATGTGTATGACAAGTCCCTACATATTTCTAAGTTGTATTATCCAGGGTCCCCATAATCTAAAAAATTTGATTGATGTCTATCTGCATCCATTGATAGATGAGATAAAACAATTATGGTTTGACGGTGTAGTGGCATATGATATATCAAGTAAGTAAAATTTTACTATGCGTGCTTCTTTAATGTGGACTATTAATGATTTTCCTACATATGGAATGTTGTCGGATTGGATGACTGCTGGAAAGTTAGCTTGCCCGTATTGCATGAAAAATTCTAAAGCATTCACTTTAAAGCATGATCGAAAAAATTGCTGGTTTGATTGTCACTGTCAGTTCTTGCTAATGGAGCACGAGTTTAGAAATATGAAAAATGCATTCAGAAAGAATAAGGTTGAAAACGAACCACCACCTCCATCACTTTCAGGACATCAGATTTGGGAGAGAGTTAGTCAGTTGCCTAAAATTATAGATTTAGGACAGAGTACTAGACTTCCTGGATATGGTGTTGAACATAATTGGACCAAACAAAGCATATTTTGGGAGTTACCGTATTGGAAGGATAATCTTCTATGACATAATCTTGATGTGATGCACATTGAAAAAAAATATTTTGATAATTTGTTCAACACAGTAATGGATGTTAAGGGCAAGACAAAAGACAATCCAAAAGCTAGAATAGACTTAAAGGAATATTGTAGGAGAAAGGAGTTGTGGTTGCAGGAAATAAGAAATGGTAAAGTGGTTAAGCCCAAGACAAGTTTTTTATTCACATTGGATGAGAAATGAGAAATTTGTGAGTGGGTGAAGAATTTGAGAATGTCCGAGGGCTATGCTTCGAATTTGGGAAAGAGGACAGATATGGATGAAGAAAAATTGATTGGTATGAAAATCCATGATTGTCATGTTTTCATGGAAACTCTGATTCCTATCGCATTTAGCCATCTACCCGACAAGATATGGAAACCAAGCACAGAAATAAGTCTATTCTTCAAAGATTTGTGTTCTAACACTTTGTTGGAGAGTAGCTTGGAAAGGATGCAACAAAATATTCCTGTTATCACCACTAAGTTGGAGAAGATCTTTCCATGTGGCTTTTTTGATGTGATGGAGCATGTTCCAGTTCACCTTATAGAAGAGGCACGCCTTGGGGGGCCAATTCAAACAAGGTGGATGTATCTATTTGAGAGGTAATGACCGTTATTGCTTTTGTTATTCTTTCTTAAACATATTATATTAATTAGCGAACATGCAATTATATAGGACAATTGTCAAGTGCAAACAAACTATTAAGCAAAGGGGAAAGAACGAAGGATCAATTTGTGAAGCTTATCTTGCAAGAGAAACTGCTCATTTTTGTTCTTACTACTTTGGGAATGAAGTGCTATGTAAGAGACATAGTGTCAATCGCAATGATGATGGTGATGGTGATCCTATGTTTGAACCAATTTTAATTTTTAATCAAGCTGGGCGAGGATCTAAAAAACGTCAAAGGCGAGGTTTCACTAGTATTGAAAAGCAATCAGCTGTGACACATATTTTGCTCAATTGTCCCGAAATTCAACCGTATCTTAAGTAAGTCTTGTTGAATTATGTCATCGAATTATATAAATTTAAATACTAAGTGTTAATTAAACTAATGAAATATCTCAATGTACTCTTAACAGTAAATTCGTAAGCATATGGGGTAATGATGCCATATATACAAACTTTTTTGATTGGCTGAAAAAATATGTAAGTGTGTAAAAGCTCATTTAATCATTTACGCTTAATATTGAATTAACATGTATAATATACTCATTTACTAAAATTTAATTTGTAGTTTTTTTATGAACATAATACTGTCGAACATTCACAATTGGTGAGAGATGTTGTACTTGGGCCTGAAAGTCAAATTCAGACGATGACTAAGTATTGTGTGAATGGCTTCAAATTTCAAACTGAAGAAGTTTCTAAGTATAAGAAAACTAATAATAGCGGAGTGTGCATTCAAGGTGATGTCGACGTTAATGGCCAAACTATTGAATATTATGGTGTCATACAAGAGATTATTGAAGTTAGATATCCTGGTTGGCCAGAAAAAAAATAGTTCTATTTTGGTGCAAGTGGTTTGATCCTTCACATATAGGTACTAAGGTGAATCAACAACATAATATAATTGAAGTAAAGCATATGAGACAATATGGTCGCTATGATCCTTTTATCATTGCACAAAATGTTAAGCAGGTGTATTACGCTCCATATCCGTTGTGCAGAGATAAGATTGATTGGTGGGTGGTCATAAAAACTAAGCCTATGGGTAGGATTGAGATTGAGAATGTGTTAGATGTGGCGTACCAGAATGATGTCGCAGTTGTTCATCAAGCAGTGGATGCTGAGTTGGAAAATAATCTAGAGCATCCCCAACACATATTAGAAGAAGTTTCTGATGATGAGTTGATTGCCATCGCAAATCTTGAGGGACAAATAACTGAGGAGGAAGAATGGGACGATGAATATGAAACAAGTGATGAGAAAGAATGGGAGACAAATGAAAATGAATCAAGTAAGGACGAAGATTGGGAGAATATAGACTAGTATGTAAATTTCTTTAAGTAATTAGTATGTAAATTTCTTTATACTTATGATTATGATTTTATTTTCTTTAATACTTGTGATTATGATTTTTCTTTAATACTTATAATTTTCTTTATATATTTTAATGTAAATTTTCATACAGATGTCATCAGGTGACGGCAGATTGCACAACTTATGCCTTGGCAGATTCTGAGAGACAACGGAAGGAGAAAGATAAAGATATGTGCTAGACGGTCGAGCCTCTTAGATTAACTTTATTTTAGTTTGAATTAGTTTTTTGAAACTTTATTTATAATTTTATACTTATTTTATATTTTGAAACACTTTATAGGTCCTTTGGGTGGATCTTTTATGTATTTAATGAATGCTTTTACTTCATATTTAGTTTTTTGTTGATGTTGTAATCGTTTTATGAATGTTGTGGCAACAATTAGTGCTGATTTGGGCCTTATTTGAATTAGTTTTGTAAATGGCAGGTGGTGCATATTGAAAATGCAGATTTTTGCAGCTGAAAGAAATGCAAAAAAATGATGGACATCGTCTCTTTTGTCCGTCGCTTTTCTGGAACTTTTAAAAAAAAATTCCCAGAAAAAGTGACGGACAGCGTCGCTTTTCTGGGAAAAATTTACCAGGAAAAGCGACGATGTCTGTTGCTTTGTTCTTCAAGTTCAAGAACAAAGCGACGACGTCCAACGCTTTTCTGGAAAAATGAAAAAAAAAAATCGTCGCTTTTTACTTGGCGACGCAGTCCATCGCTTCTAAAGCGACGCTGTCCATCGCTTTTGGAAAAGTGACAGGCCATTTTCTCATGGTAGTGAGGCCGTCGCTTTTCCATCGCTTTTGGCCAAAAAAGCGACGGCCAGCGTCGCTTTGGCCGTCTCTTTTTGGCCTTTTTTTAGTAGTGAGCATCAGATCTCTGAGTTCACATCCACGCAAATCAACTGAATTAAAACCATCCTAAGGGACTCAACATCATCTATCTATAATCTTCTGAACATCATGCAACAACATACTACTCTGGATACACATCTACTTTTTAAATTCTTAAGGCCCTCTTCTTTATCTCATGACTTAATCACAATTTACCAATCCATCTAGGGGTCATATATACATCTTACCTACATTACTATACTCATTTCAAATCAATCAACTTAATTCTCTGCTTATATTATGTCAAGCCTACTGGTAAATTCCATAAAACTAGCATCACAATCCTCATCTTATAGCTACTATACTTCTGAATTTCTACATCTAGTTCTGGAGTCATTCTACAACTTATGGCCCATAAAATCTCAATTCACACTAATTGATGAGTGATTTTGCTACCCAAATGCTCATACAACCATACCCTTTGCCTAAGGCACCATTCATAGTAAAGCGTCTGGGAGGGGGTTTGAGAGCACATTCTACTATAGGCTCAACTGCACGAGTGAAAAAGGATACATGCTTTTTAATCAGTAGACTTACGCACTGGAGGCTCCTCTCAAGCCCTTGTGCAGTCTATTAACTTTCTAATTGCTCTATCTGAGAGCATCTCACTGATAGGAATCTAAATTTAACTGTTCTAACAATCTCGAAGATGAGGCATGATTAGAGGAATTAGATTAACCCATGAATCTGCATAAGTTTATGAAAGAACAACTCTACTACACGATCTGGAGTATGAACAAAGAGAAACATTTCCTAAATGCCATATAGCCTCCTGATTATAAGTGTGGTGCACAACACACCCATAAGCAAGACTCTACTAGACACGGCTTCACAGACACCCTAGGACACTTGAACTCTATGATCATGCCCCGATCATATACCCTAGACGTAACACAGGACCTGAGACCACAAGTGATCCCAAGATAACCCTTCTTATTGGCATAATTCATGAGCAACCAAATAGAAATAGATAAACTGAAGTATATTATGTGGAAGCTTAAACATTTGGTAAGCTCTTGAAGAGATCTGTAATAAACTGAAGTTTTATAAACTGAAATACAACTCATTTGAAGAATGATACAACTGATTGTATGTCTATGAAGACTCTACTAACACTGACTACAATTAGCTGGGACATAAACCCCGACTATCTTCCATCAATGTATAATAACTGAATTAACTACTAAAACTACTAACTGACTGGAGTTTCTGAAGAAGGAGAACCCATTCTCTGTTGACTGGGAGCTACAATCTTTCTGACCATGATCCTGGGAGCTAGCACTAAAACCTGCATCATCAAAAGGATGCAACACAAGAAGCTATGCGATCAGTACTTTGAATATACTGAGCATGTGAGATATGCACTAACTTTAAAATAATGAGAATTACGTTTATACTGAAAGCATGGGTGAAAACTGGACCAAGTATAGATATCTGAAGATGCATAAGTCAAACTGTAGAACATAAGCTCTTTTACTGAAGAAAATGTAAATTATGTTTCTGAACTGTAAATATGAGATCATGATGTTTAAAAATAAGTAAAATGGTTTCTTGGAGATCCATGGACTAAAAAGATGAAGTATATCTGTAAATCATGAAATAGTGCAACTGAGCTGGTCATGAGTCATGCTAAAAGTAAATCCCTAGGTGAGTTTCTTCTACTAAACATGCTAAAAATACTGATATAGTGTACTGAATGCAAGCTGAAAAGTATAAGCTGATGCAATAACCAAGTATATAGACATGCAACTGTATAATACTGAACTGAACTAGATACAAGGTTATGCAATAATGAATGTGGACTGCATAAGCTACTATTAACCAACATACCCCAAGCTGAGCTAACTATGAGGCCAACCTGTAACCCTGGCTGGGAAGGTTTTCATACCTTGCCAAGGGTACAAACATTTTCTGGCATGGATCCACTAATTTGATATCCAATAAGGGACTAGAGTGTCAAGCCTAAACTGATTGGTGACCTCTATAAAATCTACGGTGGCACCGTAGTTCTGAGACTTAGGGACTGCTGCTAAAGGTCTCTGCCTAAACTGATGGGTGAGCTTTTATCCCCTAGTCCGCTCGATGTTAAGTCTACTCCTAAATGAATATTAATAAATAAATAAACTGAAATACTGAATAGCTCAAAATACTGACTTTCTGAGAATGCAAAATAATACTGAGACTGAAAGCATTCTATTTTTCTGAAAAGTTGTTAGCTAATAACTGGGTACTTTCATGCTTAGAACTGAGTACTAGTAGACTAGGCTAAATTATGAAGAAAAGTTAGTTCATGTGAAAATACTACAATTTCAGGCTAAGTTCTTGAAAAGAGAGCTAATTCATGCAGAAGATGTTGTAAATCCAGGCTAAGTCTATTTTACCAAAATTCCAGAGATTTAAGAAAATATCGATAAAACTTCTTGCAATATCACTTAAACATATAGTATCATGAGGAATTTCAGTTCTGTAAAGATATGCATAGTTGGGTAAAATCAGGCTATAATTCACTTCTTTTAAAATCTAGGATTTTGAAATCTAATTGCAGGAATTCATGTAAAAATCGTTCTAACTAGAATAGTAGTCATGTAGGATCCTCAAGAGATCGAATTCATAGTAAAACACTTGATTAGGTAAAAACCCTAGAATCATAACTTGTAGAAATCATAACTGAAAACTAAACTTTAGGTATGAGGGTAAAATCAGATCCTCATTGAATACCCACATACCTGGTGGATGATGATCCTTGAAGAGAACTGAAGTTTAATGCTTTATGGAGAAATCCCTTGGTCTGAAATTTTGAGAAGAATGCTCTTTTCTCCTTTGAAACTGATTTGAGATATTGAATGAGGAAAATTGATATTTTAGGAGGTATTTTACTTAATAAGATAATCCTAAGACTATTTATAGTCAGATCTAAAAGAAGAATGAATGGTCTGAATTATCTCTGAAATACTAAATTAAAAATTGCTGAAAAAACCTCATCACTAGATTCCACGAGCACGAACCACGACCAGTAGAATGGATCACGATTCGTGAAAAGGGTTCATGGTTTCTGCACTCTGTATTGATTTCCACAAGTTGGTTTCATGACCCGTGGATCATTCAATGACCCGTGGAACTTTCTCGTTGTTTTTTGGCAAAAAAATATTTTCAGGATCAGTTTCCATGAAGGCAAACCACGGGTCGTGGTTTGATCCATGAGTCATGGGTGCCTCTTGTGGTTGTTGTCTGTCATTTTGACAGACAGACACTTTTTAGTAAAATACTGATATCATTTTACTCTAGACTCGTATTAATACACGATCAGTGGAGTTAGAAAGAAGATTCAAAGACCTTTAATTTGGTGGGTACTAGGCCACCTAACTCTTTATATTCTAAGAGTTATGATCGTTTGAAGCTGGCCCTTGAAAAATCTTACACTAAAACTCAATAGGTAAGGAGGCTTTCAACTCAACTTTGAGCTAGAGGTTCTTTATGACCCTAATTCATATATAATACACTTCCCACAGATAAGTATTGATCTCAACACCTATTTACCATTTTAAATCATCTAGTTCGGATCTAACAACATACAAAAATGGCCTGGATCTTAGCTTAGAATTTTCATGGCATTACAATATCTCCTCCTTGGGATCATTCGTCCTCTAGTGAAGTCTTACTAACCTAAGATAGTAAGGAAAGAGATGCAATCCCCCCCAACTAAGTTCTAAAAGTTGGAATATTGAAGTGGTAACTGATTTTTGACTGAAATATGAATTGAGGTGAATTTGTGAGGCCTGTATCCATACTGAGAGCATAAGAACACTGATGGACTATAAAAAAGAATATCCAACTTGATAACTGGTCTATATTGAGAGAGAGTAGGGACTCAGCTGAAACTCATTGAGAACAATGCATCCTTAGAATTCGCAATTAAGTGAAAGGAACATAAAACTGAGAGGAGTAACTGTACGAGAAAGATATTCTCTTCTAGACTGAACTTACTAGCATGGACTGAACTGAACGTAAGGCCTTCTGGCCTTAAGTATGATTACTGACAGGTCTGAAATAGTCTGATATAAGAAGTATACTATCTTACTATCTAAAGCTAATGGACATAGGGTATGAGCATCCTGGGCAGGGAGTAAGAATAAGACTATTCTTGCCTTAACCAATACGGTTGATAGCTTTTAGCTTAAGAATAGCATTTTTAACTACACCAATTTCTTTAAATACCACACTTACCATTTGTAACTAAAATTTTCATCAATGCACATATATATGCTAAGGTCTAAGCCTAACTACCTACTTTTACCATGTTCAAACCTATCTCGACTAAATCTCTTGCATCTAGAGTCATCTCTCAAGAATGGTATTCCTTCTTATCACGAAAATCAACTAACCTTGAGTTCTAACCAATGGGTCACTAGTCACACAAGGCAAAGGCCCACATGTACTTCATCACCATATTCAAGCCTACTACTATAATCATCCTATGGCTTGTTTAGAGCTGGCACTATCTGAGGCTTCGATCCTCTTCACTAGCATGTCTAGAAGCTGCAACTTCAAGAACTTATACAAGAAGGGACATTCTAAAAAGACGAAAATCAAGTACTTCCCATCTAGACTACTGCTTACCTTTCTCCACTAACAGATGTGAAAACATAACCCAAGATCACAGAAGGAATGGAGTGAGAGCATGAGCATCATGAATGAAGGAATTTTGATCGGTCTTGACTTATACTTAGCATGATCTATCCACTCAAGGCGAGGTTTGAGAAGTCAAGTGTAAAGAACTGAGTGTCTCACATCCTAGACATATGAAACATTGTTAGAGTAAAGAAATCTTAAATATGAAATGTGCAATAAGTCTGGTCTTAACATATACATGATGTAACACGGTTTCACTAGCCATTAAGTCATGTCTTGAGGACTGAACTGAGTACATAAAACTGAGCATACTGTAAGACAAGAGTTGTAATGACCCTTCCGGTCATTTACACGTTTGCGCCTTTCTTGTACCATTAGAGCTTACTTGTAGCGTCCCAAGTCATTTATGGCTTGTCGGGACCGGTAGTTCGGTGCCCGGGCCGTTTGTTTGGTCTTTATGGTCGTTCCTCATTTTAGAGCTTCAACTTTGTAAATAGTGGACTTCCGTCAACATTCTTGGTAATATCAAAGAATTAAACCAAGGTTCTATGTCAAAGGAATTCCTTACTCGAAAGTTCGAGTTAAAGAAATGCCTCGTGTAACACCTCGCCCGTTTGGAAGGTTTAAAGTAACCCGTGCCTTTGGGGTAAGACTAATAGTGTCTAATATACTAAGAAGGATGTGTTATGAGGTATTGTAATGGCAAAATGGTCGTATGATGAGTTTTAAAGTCAAGCAAGTTGCGAAACAAAAGTCGGAAAAAGTTATGGTAAATTCCTTTAAGGAATTCTCTTCAAATTTGGGTTAAATATCTTGGGGTGTTTCTCACTATCTATAAAGGGTTAGTCGGCTCCCAATATACCAAATCTAAGGTCTACGAGTCTAGTTTCCAACACACTAAACCGTTCATCCATACGACTTCAGAATAGAGAGATATTCACGTTTTCGTAAGACTGCGCAAGCAGACACGTCAAGGTGGGGCCTACGTCCTAAGTCGGTTCAGCTTATAAAAGCTTATTTATCCTTCGTTTTAATCCATATTTTTCACCCAAAATTCTTAGAAAATTAGAGGGAGAGTCCATAAATAATCCATGGACTTTGATCCTTTCAATTAGGAAGTTTAACGGAAGTTGCTCTACGTCGCGAGCTCGTCATTTTGGTGTAGTTTGTCCCGTCGATTTCATGGCGTATCTTCGTTGGTGTTGATGCAGCGAGATAGCAGGTGTTTTCTGAGTATTTTGCAGTAGCTATGGAGTTATTTTGGTGAGGTATGGATCCCGTACACTTATCTATTTGTTGGATCAAGATTTTAAGCTTCTAGTTATGAAAAGTTGTTGTTGCCGATATCTTGTAGTAGTTTCTTGTTGATTTTGGATCTGTTTGTTGTTCCTACAAGGAGGCAGGTTGTTAATCTTGGGATATTGAATATTTTTGTCAAGGAAATCTATCCCCTACGACCATCCTTCGTTATTATTTGTTCTAGTATTGTTTTATGGATTTCTGAGCCCCGAAGTGGTATTTTGGATTTGTGGCTTTGGACAGCCCCTTTATCTTGTTATGTTTGGTTATTGTTGTGGTGTTCTGGTGGTGGTAAGGTGCTGGAGGGATTGGGAAATTGTGTGATTCTTTTTGGGATCGCATACGATAGTGATTGGATTGGACAATGTGAAGTACGCCTTGAAATAGTGCCTCGGGAGCTCGTCGCTCCTTTGATATGTGGTTAACATATTATTGTTGGATTTAGCTGCCATTTCTTATTGTTATTGGCCTCATTTTATGTTTTGGAGTTGGCTGGTCGTGAGTGTGACATTAACACCTTATCAAATGGCTATGGCTCGTTCTTGCAGCCTCGTCGATTCTAGCAATTGATCCATTACCTTGGTTGGTCAGCCTTCATAGAGACGCCTTTGGGGCTTCAGTTAAAAGTATTCTTTTGTGATTTGGAGCTTCCCGGAGTAGTTCGAGTCTGGAAGACGAAGTTCCCGCAGCTAGTCATCGGATGACAGGTAGGTTATGGTTTTCCCATACCTAGACTCTGTGTATATAGGCTATAACTTCATTAATTAGCATCCTTGGATGGGTTGTTATAGGTTGGTACCCCAGACCTTGTCCGACTTTCGTCCGTCAATTCATACGTTATTTGTAGTATTCGCGTAGTAATGTATATTACCTTTGTGGTCCTGTGTGGCCTTGTATTGACTCTGGAACATAGATGGTGGGCTATTTGGGAATGTCCGCGAGTCCCGGATATAGAGATTATCCTTTTAGGTTGGTTATGTCTGCTGAGAAGCTATTGGGCCTGTGCAGGGCTGATAGGAATTGTTGTGAGCCGTTGGGCTACTTTTATATTTGTGTGCGAGCATATCATCCATGAAAAAGGTTTTCCCCTACATGTTTTACTACAGTTTTGGCTGTGAGCCACTACTGGCAGTTTTCCTAAATTTGCATGGCCCTGGGGGCCCATTTTTGGTACTGTTGTTGATAGAAAAGGGGATTTTTAGATGTTTTCGCACTGATTTTATTACTGGTACTAGTCTCTGCGGGGCAAAGCACCAGACTTGATTTTATTACTGATACTAGTCTTTGCTGGGCGGAGCACTAGACTTGATTTACTACAGTTTTAGATCCGGTTATGCCCGGGCACCCTTGGAGGGGTTTTTGAGGCATTTTCTACTACTTTAGTCCAGGACAGGTCCTGGGCATGCATATTTGAGGCTGGGTCTCTATCTTGATCCCGAACTTGCTTCCGGATGACATGTCTTGATACTGAGTTTTAGTATGAGGTCGGGGACCTCCATTGACCTTGCCGCTCTGGGCCTGGGGCTTCAGGCTGCATGCGCCTGAGGGAAGGGTATACGGTGGAGTAGAGGTATACAGGCTGAGTACTTCCATAGAACCTGCCTGCTGGGCCTAATTGGCACCGGAGGAGGTACATACAGAGGTTCTATTTCATATCATATCATATCATGCATTGGATTCCACCCTTGTTTGCTGTGTGTTCAGTGTACGCTCCGGTAGTATGGGATGCCGGAGGGTTTGTTTCACTTGATTGTGTTCCTCAGTTGTATGGGCGGCCGTTGGGACTGTAGGTAGACTATATTTACTCCTGTTTTTACTTAGAGCTTGTCTTGGCACTTGGTTCTTGAAAGATTAGTGATGGCTAGCCTGTTGAGGCTTTGGTTGTGGGATGTTTGATTATTGAAAGGGCTTTGGAGTCCTATGTCACGACCCGATTTCTCGGTCATGATGGCGCCTATAACCCCCCAGTAGGCGAACCAATTCCCGTAGCCCAAAACAGTTAGTAATGGGCTACTATCTAGCAAAAAGAGAACAAGACGAATAAAATAGATAACAGGGATATAAATATATAGATATGGGGAAACTAAACCAAACTCCAAGACCTGGTATCATAGTACAGAGCCAAAACTACATACATGGAGTGTAAACTATCCAAAAGAATATATGCAGATGTCTCTGATTGGTAATAGAGTACATAAAGCAAAAGATAAACTAAAGCTAAGCTCCAATCGCCAAGAGCTCACCCTCAGCCTGAAGTAGTCTTCAACAGATCTCCAAGCACGAGTCACAACGGTCTAACGGCGATGGCCCACGCCAGGATCTGCACCCAAAAGATGCAGGGGGTAGGGGTGAGCACCAAATGCGAAGCATAAGGTACCCAGTAGGTATCATAGGCCGACTGGGCACATATAAGATAAAAGCGTAGTAATAGACAGAATAGAAGCAAGCAGTCACAGAAATCAACGAAAGGTACACAGGAACTAGCCCAGAGGGAAATCAACAGAAACACATATGAGGCTAGTAAACAGAATATACACACCA
>QJPP01003989.1:0-185823 GCA_003996215.1 Jaltomata sinuosa | reverse complement strand
CCAGGTCTTGGGGTTTGGTTTAGTTTTCGGCATTTGTATATATTTACATTCATATTATCTATTTTATTCGTCTTGTTCTCTTATTTGTTAGATAGTAGCCCATTACTAGCTGTTCTGGGCTACAGGGATTGGTTCACCTACCGGGGGTTGTAGATGCCATCATGACCGGGAAATCGGGTCGTGACAGGTATTTTGGCCGAAATTTTTCGTGGGCGTCCGCGAGGACCTATTTAATGGCGCGGGTTGGTTCGGAGGGGCAAACGTTGGGGTTTTAGGATTTCAAACGTGGCCCGGAACGGGAAATAGGGATTTTTCGGTTTTTTCGTGTGTTATAGTCCATTGTTTTTTGTGTGATATGTGCGTCCGGCGGTATTTTGGCTGAAATTTTTCGTTGGCGTGCGCGAGGACCTATTTAATGGCGAGCGTTGGTTCGGAGGGGCAAACGTGGGGTTTTAGGATTTCAAACGTGGCCCGGAACGGCAAAATAGTGATTTTTTGGTTTTTTCGTGTGTTATAGTCAATGGATTTGGTGTGATATGTGCGTCCGGCGGTATTTTGGTCGAAATTTTTCGTGGGCGTCCGCGAGGACCTATTTAATGGCGAACCTTGGTTCGGAGGGGCAAACGTGGGGTTTTAGGATTTCAAACGTGGCCCGGAACGGGAAATAGTGATTTTTCGGTTTTTTCGTCTGTTATAGTCAATGGATTTGGTGTGATATGTGCGTCCGGCGGTATTTTGGCCAAAATTTTTCGTGGGCGTCCACGTGGACCTATTTAATGGCGCGCGGTGGTTCGGAGGGGCAAACGTGGGGTTTTAGGATTTCAAACGTGGCCCGGAACGGGAAATAGGGATTTTTCGGTTTTTTCGTGTGTTATAGTCATGGATTTTGTGTGATATGTGCGTCCGACGGTATTTTGGCCAAAAATTTTCGTGGGCGTCCGCGAGGACCTATTTAATGGCGCGGGTTGGTTCGGAGGGGAAAACGTGGGGTTTTAGGATTTCAAACGTGGCCCGGAATGGGAAATAGGGATTTTTCGGTTTTTTCGTGTGTTATAGTCCATGGATTTTGTGTGATATGTGCTTCCGGCGGAATTTTGGCCAAAACTTTTCGTGGGCGTCCGCGAGGACCTATTTAATGGCGCTTGTTGGTTCGGAGGGGCAAACGTGGGGTTTTAGGATTTCAAACGTGGCCGGAACGGGAAATAGGGATTTTTCGGTTTTTTCGTGTGTTATAGTCCATGGATTTTGTGTGATATGTGCGTCCGGCGGTATTTTGGCCGAAATTTTTTGTGGGCGTCCGAGAGGACCTATTTAATGGCGCGGGTTGGTTCGGAGGGCCAAACGTGGGGTTTTAGGATTTCAAACGTGGCCCAGAACGGGAAATAGGGATTTTTCGGTTTTTTCGTGTGTTATAGTCCATGGATTTTGTGTGATATGTGCGTCCGGCGGTATTTTGGCCGAAAGTTTTCGTGGGCGTCTGCGAGGACCTATTTAATGGTGTGCGCTGGTTCGGAGGGGAAAACGTGGGGTTTTAGGATTTCAAACGTGGCCCGGAATGGGAAATAGGGATTTTTTGGTTTTTTCGTGTTTTATAGTCCATGGATTTTGTGTGATATGTGCGTCCGGCGGTATTGTAATGACCCTTCCGGTCATTTCCACGTATAAGTTTTGAAGTCAAGCAAATCGACAAAAGATAGCGTAAGACCTTTAACAAATTTTCTGAACCTTGGGTCAAATGTCTCGGAGCTTTTCTCCCAATATATAAAGAGTTAGAAGTCCCCCGAAATACCAAATCGAAGGTTTACGAGTCTAGTTTCCAACGCACAAAACCTCACGTCCAACTGATCTCGGAGTAAAGAGTTATGACTGTTTTACCGCGGACTGTCTGGCAGAAAACGGGTTGCGAACCGGGTCGGCTTAAACGCGATTTAAGCCTCGACGTCACGTTTTAAAAATGCCATTTTTGTTCCGAAACAGTGATAAAGTATAAGGGAGGATCCCGAGAGAGCTCTTGAGTATCGAAATCGTGCGTAGGCGAATTACGAGCCTAAACTTTAGAATTTTATTAGCCTCGTGCGTGTATTTGAAAATACGTTATTTAAAAGTTGAATTTGGTAAAAATTATATTATTATTGCCTTTTCACAATATTTTAAAGGTTTATGAAAAATATATTTGATACGATATAAGTGTTTACGTATTTATTTTATAAAGTGTTTATACTCCGTAATATTTTAACGGAGATAGTAAATTTAAGTATGTTAAAATTTATTATTATAATATAGTAGGTTTTGTTTGAAATAATTTTCTATAGATTATGGTATATTTAAAATATTATATTTATTATACCACGAATTTATGCAATACCCGAGTATATACTTAACGGGTCGAGTTAATTGCCACCTCCACTTCCACGTGGAAGTGGAGGGCTAACACAACACTTACCAAGTGAAGGGTGGCATATTGAGTTGGCAGCATCTCAACATTGAAATGATTTGCTGCCTAACTCATATGTGATTTACATATGTAATTAAGAATTGTATAATTTGCATACTACTGTACATCACATTTGTTACGTAAGGAGTATTGTGAGAGGAAAACTTTGTGTCAATTAATCAATTATCTACGTCAAGTTATTCCGTCCCAAATCCGAATCCGGTTCCGATTTAGTTTTGGATTTTCTCGGAGTGGTTCGAGCTTGGACATCGTTGTTCCAGCAGCTTGTCATCGGACGACAGGTAGGTTACAGTTTATTTTCCCTAGACTCCGTATATATAAAATAAAATTGTATTAATGGGCATCCTTGGGTTGGTTTACTAGGTTGGTACCACAGACCTTGACCGCTTTATTCATGTCCGCCTATTTTTATTCCTCCGTTGTTGTAGTATTTGCGGATATATTTTATTTACCCTTGTGGTCCTGTGAGGCCTTGTTGACTCTGGAACATAGAAGGTGGGATTTTGGGAATGTCCGCGAGTCCCGGGCATAGTATTATCCTTCTAGGCTAGTTATGCTTGCTGAGTAGCTGTGGGCCTGTGCAGGGTCGATAGGTTGATTGTGAGCTGCGGGGCAGCTATTGTGTGTGATCATACCATTTCCATGCATATAAAGAGGTTTTATCCATGTTTTACTGTGGTTTTGGCTTCGGGCCTACTGGCACTGTTTCTAAAACTTGCATGACCCGGGGGGCCATTTTTGATGAAAGATTTTGGAAATTGGTTTATTTCATTGTGGAAGATTTCTGGGCAAGAAAGTTAAAATTCATGTTAAAATCATCAGTTTTATGATTATCGCTAGAACTCGGCAGGGCCGGGTGCTAGTTGAGTTTTCTTGTTATTTGAGATAATTTTTAGCCTCGGTCGGACCGAGCACCTGAGATGACTTTTTACTGTTTAGACCCGGATACGCCCGGGCACCCTTGGAGGGGTTTTTGAGATATTTTCCTACTATTTTAGTCCTGGACAGGGTCTGGGCATGCATATTCGAGACTGGGTCTCTATCTTGATATCGAGACTGGGTCTCTATCTTGATACATGTTCTGATACTAAGATTTTGTATGGGGTCTGGGACCTCCATGGACCTTGCTATCCGGGCCAGGGGCTACGGGCTGCGTGTGCTGGAAGAGGGGTATACGGGGGAGGAGAGGTATACGGGCAGAGTCCTTCCATGGAACCTACCTGCTGGGCCGGATCGGCGCCGGAGGAGGTACTTACAGAGATACTATGGCACTTGAGATCTTCATGCATCATATCATTCATGGTTCGAGGTTCTACCCTTGTTTGTTGTTTGCTGATTGTACGCTCCGGTAATATGGGATGCCAGAGGTTTTGTTTTCACTTGTTTGTGTTCCTCGGTTGTATGGGCGGCCGAGGGACTGTAGGTAGACTTTCGCTTTTTACTTATAGAATTGTTCTCTATTATGGATAAGTATGACATTGGTATGATTAGTTGAGTTTGATTCATGTCTCTGAGCATGCCTATTATTACTCTTCCTCTCTTCTACTTACACTTGAGGTTACCGGTATACCGTCCATTTCGTAAACTTATTTTGTATACACTGTTATTGCAAGGACCCCAGGTGCGTTATTTCTTACTTTCACCTGTGCCTATGGTGTGTATATTCTGCTTACTAGCCTCATATGTGGTTCTGTTGATTTTCCTCTGGGCTAGTTCCTGTGTACCTTTCGTTGATTTCTGTGACTACTTGCTTCTATTCTGTCTATTACTGCGCTTTTATCTTATATGTGCCCAGTCGGCCTATGATACCTACTGGGTACCTTATGCTTCGCATTTGGTGCTCACCCCTACCCCCTGCATCTTTTGGGTGCAGATCCTGGCGTGGGCCATCGCCGTTAGACCGTTGTGATTCGTGCTTGGAGATCCGTTGGAGACTACTTCAGGTTGAGGGTGAGCTCTTGGCGATCGGAGCTCAGCTTTAGTTTATCTTTTGCTTCATGTACTCTATTACCATTCAGAGACATCTGTATATATAGTTTTGGGTTTATTTGTACTCCATGTATGTAGTTTGGCTCTGTACTATGATACCAGGTCTTGGGGTTTGGTTTAGTTTTCGCATATGTATATATTTATATCCCTGTTATCTATGTTATTCGTTTTTGTTTCCTTATTTGCTAGGTAGTAGCCCATTACTAACCGTTCTGGGCTACGGGGATTGGTTCACCTACCGGGGGTTGTAGGTGCCATCATGACCGAGAAATTGGGTCGTGACAATAATTGTGTGAAAAAATAATATTACATTATTGTTGAGACAGTAGTGAAAATTTCATGTGTTAAGCCTATGATAAACTAATGTGTGTTGAGATAATATTGAAGGACTCTGTGTACCGGAGAGATAACCATAAGATTTATGCCTGCTATTAGGTAAATGTCACGACCCGAAACTGGACAATGATGGCGCCTACATAACCTCCCAGTAGGCACACCCAATAATACAGAAGACAATAAAACAATTAAAGTAAGAAAAAGCGGAAGACATAAATGAAAAAGATAGGTCCAAGAGCATATATATATACATACCAACTATAGAAAATATACAAAAGATGGTCCTAAAGTGACCAAGAACGATAAAACATACACTAGAACCAACCCGGACGTGGTGTCATAAAGCCAAAAATCAAAACACCCAAGCCAAAAGGTGAAGTAATAATAAGATCAAACCCAAAACAACTGACAATCCAAAAGCACCAAAGTCAATGCAATGTGATGGAAGATGATGTAATGTATGAATGCATAATAATATAAACTCGGAATACCACATCGGGCGCCTGAAATATCTCATTGGACTATGCATATATATATATATATATATATATACATGTAGGTGAAAGGAAAGTAAAATCTAGAATAACACATCGGGGTCCAGAATACCGCATCAGACTATAAGTATATGCACAAAATAGAATTTTTCCCCTTTTCCTTCTTAAATCCATAGTAAAATCCAAAAAGATTTAATTCAAATTCAAAAATCACCGTAGCCATAGTAAATCTCATTTTGAACCAAAAGTCTTGAAAAATACTTCCTTACTGTGTCAATAATATGCAATGCAGTATGAGCATGAAATTTCCATATGCAGAGGAAACCACGCACAACAAGGCAAAACAGGGCAAAATACCCTCGAAACCAAGAGAACTGACCTGGGGTTCCATCCAATCCAAGATATGGCCTCGAGCCCATAGTTATACACAATGGTAGAATAAAATGGATAAAATAGAAAAGTAAAAGCAAAAATCACAAGGAATCTCTACTCTACCTCTAAAACCTCTTAAAAGTAAACTGGGGATTCCAGGCTAGCCATAACGATGCCACAAGCTCCTAGGCTAGGGATAAACATGATAGTTCTTAACTATAATTCGAAATTGCCAATTTAAAGCAATAAATAGGATTTATGCTTAAATCTACCTAAAGCCCAAGCTAACGTTCCAGTAACATATAAATATATAAAATCTAGGTAAACTCAGTTTAGAAAGTAAACTGTAACCTACCTTCGGGATGAACTATAAACACGAGTCGTCACTCATGCGCCTTCAACTTTTGAATTGCCTCAGAAAGCTTCCATGCTATAAAGAATACAGTCAAGGTGTCAAGACGATAAGAATGACACCCGTATTGCTATACGGAAACTCGGGAAGAAAATCGAGTCGGAAAATGAACCTCGGGGGCCGCATAACAAAATAGAAAATAGAATTCATAAGTATGCTCACGGCAGATTAAGAAACCCAGGCGCAAAAATTGAGCGCGAAAAGTACTCATTTTGGGGCTCAAAACAGCCCCTAAGTGCTACTAATTCAAAGGAATTCACAAGAGGAAACCAACGGGCTATAACGAGAAATAAACACTGGAAAGATAGGATAGGTGTATAGGGGACTTACCAGATGAAGTATACTGAGAAAATGGAGTTGGAACCTGAGCACAAATAATAAACAATGGAGAAATAATGAAATGTTGGAGGAGAAAACAAAGTGGGTAGCTTAAATAGATGTCTTAGGTCATTCATCGCGATCGCGAGGGACCCCATGTGATCGCGAGGAAATGCAAGCAAAACTATCGCGGTCTCGATGCTACAGTCATGTGATCGCGTAGAGAAAGCTAGATCGGGCCCCATGATGCTTCATCGCGGTCGCGAGGAGCATCCCACGCGAGCGTGAGGAGCATACCACGCGAGCGTGATCGCCACCTCGAGGTCGCGATGACCAACTGGTCTGCAACTTTATAGTAGCAACCAGCAAATCACAAAGGCCAAAAAGTCACCCGATGGATCCTCAGAATTCATTCGGAACATCGTGAACTCAAACCAACAATGCTACCCTACCATAAACAGCATTCTGGACTCAATGGACTCGACGAAACTCCCAATAGAGATTTTTTTAGCAAATAGTGGGCCCCATGCCTAAAACAAATCGGAATCTAATACCCAAAAACAAGTCTTGATGCCTCAGGACCCGAACCAAAGGTCCTTCTAGACCAAAGTCGACATTCCAGAGCTAATAGTGTTGACGGAATTTTCATCTGAGGCATCTTATCCAAATGTTGACCAAAGTCAATCCCACAAGACAAACTAGCCTAAAAATATAGAAAACAACACAAACCCAAAATCCCAAACCCAGTCCAAGGGTCCCAATAGACCAAAATCCCCATTCCATAGCCAATGGAGTTGTGGAAATTCAATTTTGAGTGCGTTTACCAAGATAGTTGGAAGAAGACAAGGATTTTCTAAGTTCAAGTTCTAAAATAGGAAAATGGTCATAACGACCTAACAAACGGCATGGGCACCAAACCGTCAGTCCCGGCAAGTCATAATGACCTATAGCCACTGAAAGAAAGCTTGAAACACAGAAAAACACGAAAAAATAGAAAATGACCCGAAGGGTCATTACAACATCAAATACTAAAAGGACTTTCCTCCGTAAAAGTTAGAAAAAGGATAGTACCTGAAGTCTCAAAAAGGCAAGGATAACTTGTCTGCATGTCGGTCACAACCTCCCAAGTAGCCTCCTCAACAAGATGATGCCGCAGCTGAACCTTAACCGATGGAATCACCTCGGACCTCAACTTCCTAACCTGCCTGTCCAAAATAGCAATAGGATCCTCCTCAAAGGCTAAGGACTTATCCAACTGAACCGACTCCAACTGAAGCACATGAGACTCATCCAGAATATACCGACGCAACATAGAGACATGAAAAATAGGATGTACACTAGAAAGAGAAGGAGGCAAGGCCAACTCATAAGCAACCTCCGTAATATGATGAAGGATATCTAAGGGCCCAATGAACCTAGGAATGAGCTTACCCTTCCTACCGAACCTCATCACGCCCTTCATGGGAGACACATGAAGGAACATACTATCTCCAACAACGAACTCTAGATCTCACACTCTCCAATCATCATAACTCTTCTGCCTACTCTAGGCAGTGCAAAGTATCTTCTGGATGACCCCCAACTCTATTCATAGAATCACGAAGCAAGTCGGTACCCCACGGCCTAACCTCGAAAGCATCAAACCAACCCACCAGAGATCTACACTGCCAACCATTTAAAGCCTCAAATGAAGCCATATGAATGCTAGAATGGTAACTATTATTATATGCAATCTATGCCAAGGCTAAACACTGGTCCCACTGACCCTTAAAATCGATAACACAGGCTTACAATATATCCTCTAGAACCTAAATAGTATGCTCTGACTGACCATCTATTTACGGATGAAAAGTGTTGCTAAGCTCAACTCTAGTACACAACTCTCTCTGAATAGACCTCCAAAAATGTGAACTGATCTGAGTAACCTGATCAGAAATGATAGAAACTAGCACACTATGCAAATGGACAATCTCCCGAATGTAGATCTGAGCCAACCTCTCAGAACTGTAGAAATCCTGAACCGGCAAAAAGTGAGCTGACTTCGTCAACCTATCCACGATAACCCAAATAACATCAAATCTCCATAAAGTACGTGGAAAACCGACTATAAAGTCCATAGCTATCCGCTCTCATTTCCACTCCAAAATGGGTAGCCTCTGAGATAAACCACCAGGCCTCTGGTGCTCAAACTTCACCTGCTAATAGTTCAAGCACCTATATACGAAAGCCAAAATATCCCTCTTCATCCTACACCACCAGTAGTTCTACCTCAAGTCACGATACATCTTATCTGCCCCGGGATGAATGGAATATCTAGAACAATGTGCCTCCTCTAAGATCAATTTAACCAAGTCACCAGCTCTATCAACACATATACGACCATGGATCCTCAGAATACCCTCAGAATGTAAAGTCGACTTCCTAGATTCACCGCTCACCACCTTGTCATGAATGATCCTCAACCTCGCATCATTAAACCGTTGTGCGCGAATATGCTCCAACAAGGAAAATCTAGCCTCAACACAAGCAAGAATACAGCTCGGCTCAGAAATGTCAAATCTAACCAACCAGTTAGGCAAGGGCTAGATGTCCAAGATAAAGGTCAATGCTCTATCGCTAGAAAACCCAAGCTACCCAGACTCACTACCTTCCGGCTCAAGGCATCTGCCACTATGTTGTCCATGCCCGGATGATAAAGGATAGAGATGTCATAGTCCTTCAGTAACTCCAACCTCCTATGCTGCCTAAAATTTAGATCCTTCTGGCTGAAAATATACTGAAGACTACGATGGTCCGTAAAGATCTCATAATGCATGGCATAAAGATAATGCCTCCAAATATTCAACGCGAAGACTATCGCTGCTAACTCCATGTCATGTGTAGGGTAGTTCTTCTCGTGAACCTTCAACTATCTTAAAGCATAAGCAATAACCTGGCACTGATGCATCAATACACAACCCAAATAAATACCTCAAGCATCACAATCTGCGGTAAATGCCTGACCCTCGATCGAAAGAGTAAGAATCGAAGCTGAAGTCAACAAGGCCTTAAGCTTCAGAAAGATTGCCTCACACTCATTTGACCACTGGAAGGGAACATTGTTCTGAATCAATCTAGTCAAAGAATCTTCTATAGAAGAAAATCCCTCAACAAACCATCTATAATAACCAGCCAACCCGATGAAACTACAAACCTCGATAGGAGAAATAGGCCTAGCCCAATCACAAACTACTGCAATCTTCACCGGATCCACTATAATCCTATCCTTGGACACCACGTGCCCTAGGAATGCCACTGACTCAAGCCAAAACTCACACTAAGTGAATTTGGCATACAACTGATGGTCTCGCAAGGTCTTAAGTATAACTCTAAGATGCTGCTCATGCTTCTCTCTAATCCTCGACTATATTAAAATATCATCGATGACCACAATCAAAAATGAGTCCAAGTAGGCATTGAACACCAGTTTATCAACTCCATAAATGTTGTTGGGGCATTAGTCAGCCCAAAAGACATGACTAGGAACTCATAATGGCTTTATCCAGTCATAAATACAATCTTTAGGATGTCCGCAGCCCTAATCCTCAACTGATGATAACCAAACCTCAAGTTAATCTTAGAGAACACTGTTGGACCCTGTAGCTGGTCAAACAACTCATTAATACCTGACATCGAATATCTATTCTTAACAGTCACCTTATTCAACTACATGTAGTAAATACACATATATATATAGACTCATCCTTCTTCTTCACAAATAGAACCGAAGCACCCCATAGAGACACACTAGGCCGAATAAACCCTCTACTCAATAGATCCTGGAGCTGATCCTTAAGCTTCATCAACTCAGTAGGTGCCATCTGATATGGTGGAATAGAAAAGGGTTGAATGTCTGGCTCAACATCAATAGCAAAGTCAATGTCACAATCAGAAGGAAGACCCAAAAGATCAGAAGGAAACACATTCGAATACTCATAAACCTTAGGAATTGACTCAAGAGGAGGTGTGGTGGCACTAGTATCACGGACATAGACAAGATAGGCTAAGCACCACTTCCCAACCAACCCCTAGGTGGTCAGGAAAGATATAACTACCCATGGTATGTCACTATCGGCACCCTTCTATATGATAGGAGGGATACCAGGCATTCAAAGAGTAACAATCTTGGCGAAGCAATCCAAGACCGCATGATAAAGAGACAACCAATACATGCCCAAGATCACATCAAAATCAATCATATCAAGTACAACCAAGTCTACCCAAGTATTGTACCCTGATATGCCCAAATTACACCTCCAGAAGAAGCGTAAGCGGTTGCTATTAAAATGTAGAACCCAACGAAGGTTCGGATCAATCCCACAGGGAATATGGTAGGACTATGGTCGATTAGTGTTTACTTGCGCTGTTAACCATTTATTTCCCTTGAGAAGGGAAGTTTAAAGTAACAGTGAAGTAATGTAAATCAAATTCATAACAAGTAACAGATATCAATTTCAACAATTGTTATCAATAATAGAAGAGACTAGGGTAGTCTTCCCCATCATAACTTAGTAAGGCATTTGTACTTGGTAAACTAGTTTGATACTTAGCATGCAGAATTGGTAAGTTGGGTTTACCTAACTCCTTGGTCCGGTTGATAGATGAATTTTACCACATGCCTTGGTCCAGCCGCGGGTGTATGCTTTACTAACCCTTACATTGGATCCCAGATTAGCTATTCCCGGACAAGGTCAAGCTATTAGATGATGGTTGGTAGCCTCAAATCTCCGTTGTTGAACAACCCTTTTCCCATCTGTTACCTCCTTGGTCCAGCAAGTAAGGATAAGATGAGTTCTAATGTTGTACACTGCTAGAAAGCAATCAATCCGAAGGGAAGAACAATACATGCATAAATATCGCCCTAGAATTACTAAGTACTTTGCCTACTTCATTAATTATTCATGGTTCCCAGAACCCTAGTTGTGGAATTAGCTACTCATGTTCATAAGTAAATAATTAACGATTGTTTGGACAATCATTAGTAGATACTTACAATTCAGAGTAAATAAACCCAGACTCTTGAAGAAAATATCAAGAACAATCTTTTAATCTCAAGAACTTGTGTTTGTAAAGTCAACAACCAAGTAACAATGTAGTAGTTTTCCGAAAATAATGCATAACAACCAAAAATAAAACCTAAGGAGAAGTATCTATAGACAAAGAAACCAAATCCTAACAAATCTAGGAGAAACTAGATGCGGCGTCGCCGATGGGATGCCTCACGGGTTGTTGTGGCTGCGACGGGCGTCGTGGGTGCCCGTCGTCCATCTTCAGGTCTTCATATCTAGGCCCCTGCCAAGATCTCATGGGCGTAGATAATGGGACATCGAGGCTGCAATACCCATCGTGGCTCTCATGTCTCCTGTACTTGGCTGCTCTCCATCTCTCTTTCCTAGTTTCCACGGGCAACCCTACAAGGCATCGTGAATCCCACGGGCGTTGTGGATGCCCGTCACCTGGTATTGGCTCTTGCTTAAGTCCCTAGATCAATTTGATGGGCACTGCGACATCCCGTCGTGTCTTCCACGGGCGTCGCGGTAGCCCTTCAGGCTTTAAAGCCTTGGCCCCTTGAGCTTCTACATTCCCACGATCTGCCCCACGGGCCATCATAGATATGTCGCTCGTGGTGGCTTGTCTTTTTGCCCAGAAAACTGCAAAACTTTCATCTTTTCGCTTATTTCATACTTTTCCCTATACATCTAACAAACGACATTAAATCTACCAAAATGTACTTAAGAACTCCCAAAAATACTTCATTTTAAGCGCCGAAAGTGCTGTCAAATCCTACCACATCAACACCCTCAACTTAGAATGTTTGCTTGTCCTCAAGCAATAAATGAAAACAAAACTAAACGACGCTTAAGTAGAAGAAAACCAGAAACTACAACGGCAACTTGATTCATTAAATTTCACTTTTTTAAGATAGTACACACTCCTTGACAGATCAAAAGTTGATGTATTTTATCAAATTATCAAAACAACACAAGACGGATTCATGAGTGACAACACGATATTCATAAGTAAGATAGCATACACAGCAGACATTCAGACCAAATAATTAGCAATCACAGTCTACTCTAGTTCCCTCACAACAAAGAAGTCCTGAATCACACAAAATATCAATTTAACAAACAGGTACTAAAAAACCGCTCACTCTCACCAAGAAGTTCAAGTTGTACCTGCACGATACCATAGGTTTGCCCTTATTTTCTATGCTTTGGCTTTCAAACTGTTCGGTTAGGATCACTATAGGACTTTGCTAGGCTTGTAATGTAGGCTTAGGGACGGGAATGGTACATTTGGGTAAATAGTGACTATGCCCTCCTTGAGACTACAATTACTTCTTTATTTTCTCCACTTTTCAGTCCTTACCGGTTGCCTCCCTTATTCTTCGTTCTTTCAATTGTCTTTACTTTTATCAAGCTCCGGGTGTGGCTTCTATTGCATTTCTTTTGCACTTTTCTTTTCATTTGCTTTATCTCTCCCTCTTTTTTTTTCTTTTTCTTCTCAGCATCCAAACCACACCCAGTTCTTTCTTTCTTTTACTACCCCAATCTGTTCATACCCAACACTTCCTACTTACCCCTATAAAAGCCTAAGTTGAGGTGCAGAATGTCTAAGGAGGGACCAGGGCCAAACTAGAGATTTATAGGAAACGAGGAGGGTTAATAGGCTACCAACAAAAAGGTTCACTTTAAGCTAAAAGTTAGGGATCAAAGGGATTACTTTGAATTTGGTAGGTAATTTTGGCAGAAGTGGACTAATTCAAAAATGGCCTATGATCATGTCCCAACTAAACCATTCTACAACCTAAGCACGACTAACCAGGCAAGTTCTAGATCGCATAGTACAAAAAGAACAGATGTTAAACAGCTCACTTCACACATGGCACAGAGTTCAGGCTACAGATTAGCTAACTATTGGTTCATGCTTTAGCTTAATCTACTTGTCTCATTTATATGCATTCTGTCATTTACATATCCACCTAGGTCAGTTCTAACACTTTATTGCACAAAAATTTTGAGGGGTCTCCATTTTTCGCAAAGCTTTATTTTCAAAAATCAGATCATGGTTGCAATTAGTTTCTAATTCACTTCTACAAACACACATCCTATACTAACATGCCGGTTCAACAAAAATTAAAAATCCTTAGGGAAAGAACATAGGCATGAAAATCCCAAGGACTCGGGTACCTTGTGAGTACCCTCATGGGTTGCCTCCCATGCAGTGCCTTATTTAACGTCGTGGCACGACCCAAGTGTTTTGGCTACTCACACTTCGCCAAATTCTCTACAAAAATACCGAATGACCACAACTGCCCCCACCCTATCTAAAAAGCTATGCATTATCCCCAATGCACAAAAAAATGATAATAAAGGGATAATAGGCATACCTGTGGTGCCTAAGCGCTGTCATCGGGTGTCGCAGAAGTCGGTCCCTCTAAATTAGTGCCCATAGAAGTATCAACAACAGAGGCTGCCTCTGCAGGCCTCTCAGTAACAATATCAGCTGCCTGTGCAGCCTCAACATCACCAACACCCACAATGGGGTCTAAAGAAGTTACATCCATCTGTCCAGCAGCACCACTAGTTGAACCACCTGTGCCAGCGCCATTAACTTCAATTTGATGCATAGCCAGGGATTCTTTTGTTGCTTTTGCTAACTCTCTTCTGGCTCTCTTCTCGGCTTTCTCCTCCTTCTTTTGAGATTTTTGTCTAAGAGGATCATCGTCCGCTTGGGCCTGCTTGTCTTTTCTCTTTCTCTTTCTTTTGTGCTCAGAGGGTTTAGGAGGTAGTTCAGCTTCTTTGTCTGGCTCCTTTTCCACTGTTATTTCCAAGTTCGCCATCCGGAGGTTGGGATTCATAAAGTCCCATGGGTTGAGCGTAGGCTCTGGGGTAATCTGTGGAAAGACTACTGGGGCCCTGGCCTGGGTAGGTGGAGGATTCTTCAATTGATCTACATTGACCTTAAGCTCGACAATCTCTCTTTTCAGTTCTGTAAGCTCCACCACACCCATATCTTTCAGTTTCTCATCCACCCGGTCCTATAGTGCGTCAATTCGGGAATTTACATTTAGAAATGGTGCTATAGCCCTTTTAATTGAAGCATTCACAATTGGATAGAATTTCTCAACGAACGCCTTCATTTGCCTCTTCAACTTAATAGTACTTTGGACTATGTCAGCAAAGTTTATCGGATGAAAGGAAAAGATGGACTCAGAATCCTGATCTAAAGGTGCTGCAGAAGTAGATGGACCCACTTCAGTAATGGATGGACCAGCTACGGTGTGCTCGTACTGGCTACCTGTGGAGTAGGTCTAGCCGTAGGGGACTCTGTCACCTCTGGAGTAGGTGCATGTGCCTCTAGTGTAAGAACCAGTGGTTCAGATGCACCACTCAAACCCATCACTCATGTCTCATCTTTGGACCTCTCTGGATGATGTGTCCACGCGGCTCGCTCAGCATGATCTACCCCTCCAAACTTTGGGACATTAGCTTTTTCACATAAGTCAGTAATCAGGCAGGGGAATGGGTACGACGAACTAATATTTGTGACTCTGTCCCTAATTTCCTTTGTGATGATCTGCCCAAAATTCAGTTTGTACTTAGATATCAAGCTCACCAGTAAATAGCCCATTCGAGAGTCACCTGATTATCGAAACCTGTCAGCATAAGCAGGAGTCGTACTAGTGACCACCAGAATTTTGCCTCAAAAGATAGTGAAGCTTTATGGATCTGCAGCTTGTCTTGGTTTAGACACTTTGGGGTCTCGGTTGTTGTCAGGTGCTTGGACAACCACTTTGTCTACTTCTGCTCATTCTTCATCCGAAAGTCGTAATAAAAGGTATTCGTGGTCGCCATATATTCAGGCCCAAAGAGTAATCTGTTTAGGGTTTCGGCTGAGATGTTGATCAGGACACCTCTTACTGGTACGCTATTAAGAGCGGGCAAGTCTGTAATATTCTTGCCTTTTTTCCATAAACTTTCCTGGATGGCCTGATAGTTTGCATAAAACTCTCTCACGAGAGTCGGCTAAATATTTGACAAGGGCTTGCTAGTCCATCCAAACTTGTAGTACCAAAAATATTCATCCAACTTGGGGAAATTTTTCAGCTTGAATGGATCTATCCTCCATTCTTCAGTGATGGGTATCCTCAAATTCCCCCTTGCTGTTACCTCTAGCCTATAATCAAATATCTTCTTCGACCCTTCAACATTCCATCTAGCTCTCTCTCTAGGAAGAACCAGTGTTGTTCCAGGACCAGACAGAGTAGGTGATGGAGTCTCCCTGTCTGGGGTGGTAGTATCGATGTCGGAGTCACCATTTCCCTCTTCATCTTTTGTTGAATTGTGCTCTGAACCTAAACCATCCCCATCTCCTGACTCGTTTCCTGTACCACTCGAGACTTGGGTGGCCAGTTCTTTCCCGTCCTTTGCATGATCATGCTCGGCACTAGACTCAAACGAGCTGGAATATGATTCTTGCTTTTCTGTAGATGTATTGTCTCCTTCTTCGTCAGACTAGGAAGGAGTGATTACCAGTTTTCTGCGGGTTGTTAGGGCGAGGGGGGTGTTGTCTGAGTCGTTCATTTCTCCTTCAGAATCAGTGGCTTGATCCTTTAGCTGAGATTATTTTGAAGTGTCCTTTGCTTTCTGGGGCCTCCCTCGTTGCAGTGGTGTTTTTGGTGCCATTTAGTACATTTAGGTAACCAACGTTAGCAACCAAAATCAAAATTGCAAAACCAGAAAAAGTCAACACTTAGAGATTTTTACGTAGAAAATCAGCCTCTCACAGGCATGGGAGGGCCGACGTCCCATGGCATAAGATGTCAGAATGATCTGGTGAATGTTATAGAGAAATTCTTCCTCCTACGACCATGTGCCACGGGCGTGAGAGGTCTGACGTACTGTGGGATAGGGCGCCGGAGCATCTTGGGTGTGGTTTTTAAGGATAGTTGTCCTCCCACGGGCGTGGGAGGTCCGACGTCCCGACGGGTTGGGCGTCAGATCTGGCCAGAAACCTTTTCAAGTCTTACCCATGCCCGTCGTGCCTCAGACGTCCCGTCTGCTGGCCCGTGGGATCCAGTAAGGTGTACAATAAAATTTTCCTTCCCATGTTCTTACACACATTACCCAGATTTACCCACATGACAAAAAAAAAACAAAAACTCAAGTATCTTTATCACACCACTACACAACCCTAATTCCCAACTTATACACTTTGTATGTTTTTCACATAATCACCAAGCAACAATTTCACAACTAGGGTTAGGTTTTAAAATACTACGAACGAATTCAAAATACAAACAAAACCCTTAGTCCTTGTTTTCAAACAACAAGTAGGGTTGACAAACAACAAGAAGGTAGTACTTACTTCTTTTGTTTCCAAATACTCTTGAATCAAACTTCCTAGTGTTGAGTTGCTTGTGATTTGTGGACAGTTTGTGGGAATCGGAGGATAGTGATCGTGGGGAGTGAAATCGTGGGATTTAGGGAGGTGGGTCGATCGTGTATGGGGAGTGTTTTAGGCAGGAGAGAAGATTTATTGTGTTTGACCTCAATTGAATGAGGTCAACTCTTATTAGACGTGGGGAAGGAGGGAAAGAGGGTTCCGGGTCAAGTCGGGTCAGGATTAAAACAATTTTTTTTTTAAAGAATTGTTGACCTTCCTTGACCGACCTAGAAGACGGGCTTCAAGACGCCCATCGGGCGAGCGATGGTCCTTCAAACCTTACTTACCTTGATGGTTGAGCCTGGCCTTCCACGCCCGTCGGAGCCATAATGGCCCGTCATATGGGACGTGGGAGTGGACCAGCAATTACTCATTTTTGTGAGGGGTTTCATCCCCATTCCCACGCCCGTCGGATCTACGATGGCCCGTCACGTCGTATGTGGAAATGAGGTAGACCACTCATTTTCCATACTTAGCATATTTTCCGGTTGGATATCCCCAGTCCCAGAGGCGTGGCACCTGCGATGGCCCGTCACAGAGCCCATGGGACCCCTTTTTGCCTGCAGTTTCTTCAATAAAGATCTCATCTCCTGCAAATTTAGTGCACGTTAATCCATGGGTTGCCTCCCATGCAGTGCCTGATTTAACGTTGCGGCATGACACAAGTGTTTTGGCTACTCAGACTTTACCAAAATACTTAACCAAAGCAAAACTGAATGAAAATAAATAAGCAAAGTAAAAGTTCATGGGTTGCCTCCCATGCAGTGCCTAATTTAAAATCACGGCATGATGCAAGTTGCTTGATTACTCAGACTTCATCAAGCTCCTCATGTGGGACCAATTCATCAAGGCTCCAGGCTTTAATTATTTTGAGTTCCTCTGTTGAGCCGAAGTAAGCTTTTATTTGCTTCCCATTTGCCTTGAACCTTTTCCCTTCATGGTTTTCAAGTTCAACAGCCCCGTGAGGAAATACTTGCACCACCTTGAATGGTCCAATCCATTTGGATTTCAGCTTGCCAGGAAACAAGCGAAGTCTAGAATTAAAGAGCAAGACCAAATCACCCGGCTGAAAGTTTCTCTTTTCTATCTTCCGGTCATGATACAATTTCATCCTCCCTTTATACAGTGCTGAACTCACATATGCATTCAGCGGAACTCATGCAATTCATTTCACTTCCCAAGCCGCTGTAATGATGCCTCAGACCAATCTAAGTTCAGCTTATTCAATGCCCACATGGCTTTATGCTCCAACTCAACCGGAATATGGCACACCTTACCAAACACAAGCTGATATGGTGACATACCTATTGGGGTCTTAAATGCAGTCTGATACGCCCACAAAGCATCATCTAACTTCCGCGACCAATCCTTTCTATTTACATTGACAGTCATGGACAGGATTGACTTTATCTCTCTGTTGGAAACCGCCACTTGCCCACTCGTCTGAGGATGATAAGTGGTTGCAACTCTGTGTTTTACTCTATATTTTTCAAGCAAAGCATGGAATAGCTTTTTGCAAAAGTGAGAGCCTCCATCACTAATTATTTCCCTTGGCGTATTCGAGAACACAGTGACACGCTTGCCTTTATTACTGGGAAGCACAACTGCCTCCACCCATTTTGATACATAGTCGACAGCCACAAATATGTACCGGTTTCCATTAGATGACATAAACAGGCCCATGAAGTCTATGCCCCAAACATCAAACAACTCAATCACAAGGAAGGAATTAAGAGGAAGCTCATGCCTTCTTGATATACCCCCTTCCCTTTGACATCTGTTGGAATCCTTAGCAAACTCATGGGCGTCTTTGTGAATAGTCGGCCAATAATAGCCGCATTGGAGAATCTTATGCGCAGTCTGGATACCACTATGATGACCCCCAAGAGGGGATGAATGGCAAGCCTCTAATATCTCCATCATCTCAACTTCAGGCACACATCTTTGGATCATAGTATCAGCACACACACGGAACAAGAATGGATCCTACCAAAAATACTTCTTGACATCAGACATGAATTTTCTCCTTTGATGAACAGACATACCATCAGGCACCAAATCACTTTCCAAATAGTTGGCAATGTCAGCAAATTATGGGATCAAATCTTGAGATACGGCTAACACTTGTTCATCAGGAAACCAGTCATGTATCTCTTGCTATTCATTCAGCTTCAACATTGCCTCTTCTTCCGGTCTGGACAAATGGTCTACTACTTGATTTTTTGTACCCTTTCAGTTTTTGATTTCAAAATCAAACTCTTGCATTAGCAACACCCATTTAATCAGCCTTGGCTTAGCATCCTTTTTCGCCATGAGATAACGAAGATCTGCATGGTCAGTATGCACCACCACCTTGGTGCCAAGCAAGTAAGATCTAAATTTTTCGAAAGCAAAGACCACAGCAAGCAGCTCATGTTCAGTGATAGCATAGTTCTTTTGAGTTGGGTTCAGTGCTTTGCTAGCGTAGTATATAGGATGAAGAATCTTTTCACGTCTTGGACCTAGGATTGCTCCTAGCGCCACTCTACTGGCATCGCACATAACCTCAAAAGATTGAGACCAATCAGGAAAAATAATGATAGGAGTTGAGACCAACTTTTCTTTAAGGCATTCGAATGCCTTCAAACATGCATCGTCAAACACAAATTTTACTTCCTTCTCTAATAATTTGCATAATGGATTTGCAATTTTGGAGAAATCCTTGATAAACCTCCTATAAAAGCCAGCATGCCCCAAGAAGCTCTGAATTCCCTTGACAGAAATTGGTGGAGGCAATTTTTCAATCACCTCAATCTTTTCTTTTTCAACCTCTATACCCTTCTTCGAGATCCTATGGCCAAGCATTATGCCCTCTTTCACCATGAAGTGACACTTTTCCTAGTTCAGCACCATATTACACTCTTCACATCGTGTTAGCACACAACTTAAATGATCCAAACAACTTTTAAAAGAGTCACTTACTACAGAAAAGTCATCCATAAATACCTCAATAGTATCCTCCAGCATGTCTGAGAAAATAGACATCATGCAACGCTGAAATGTCGTTGGTGCATTGCATAAACCAAAAGGCATCCTCTTGAAAGAAAATGTCTCATATGGACAGTTGAAAGTGGTTTTCTCTTGGTCTTTAGGAGCAATCAAAATCTAATTGTATCTCGAATAACCATCAAGAAAATAATACCATCCTCTACCTGCAAGACGGTCTAACATCTGTTCCATGAACGGCATTGGAAAATGGTCCTTCTCAATCCAAGCATTCAGCTTCCTATAACCCATGCATATGTGCCAGCCTGTGACTGGCCTCATTGGAATCAACTCATTCTTGGTGTTTGGGACTACAGTAATCCCACCCTTCTTTGGCACACACTGAACCGGGCTTACCCACTTGCTGTCCGCAATAGGGTAAACCACACCTGCATCCAGCCACTTAATAATCTCCTTCTTTATGACCTCTTGCATAGGCTGATTCAACTTACGCTGGTGCTCAATACTCGGACTAGAATCTAGCACGAGCTAAATTTTATGTGTACAGATTCCAGACAGAATCCCAATGATGTCTGCAATAGTCCAACCTATGGCCCTCTTAAACTTTTTCAACACAGAAACCAGAGCCTCAACCTGCCCTTCAACTAAATCTGCAATAATAATAATCGGTAAGGTCTCATTTTTTCCAAGGAAAATGTACCGAATATGGGCTGGAAGTGCTTTGAGCTCCAAGAATGGAGGCTCCTCAATAGATGGTCTGGCAGGCGACGTCTGTCTATTTTTCAAGTCCAAGTCAAGCTTCTTTGGAGCATAGCTGTAAGACCCCATACCTACTAGTTCTTCAACCATCTCGTCATACTCATCAATATCAACTCCTTCAAAATTCATAATCACAGCCGCAAGTGCCTCAACACCAAGTCTCTCTTCAATCGGCACAACTAATTGATCCTCATCAACCACATCAATAACTGAAACCATTCGCATGTCGTCATGGTGTTTCATAGACTGGCAGACATTAAAAGTAACTACCTCATCATTCAACCTAAACTTTATCTGTCCAGTCTCTAAATTAACAAGCGCGCATCCAGTAGCAAGGAATGGTCGCCCTAAGATGATAGGGACTTCAAAATCCACCTCGCAGTCAAGAATCACAAAATCTGCAAGGAAGATAAAAGTATCAACTTTCATAAGCACATCGTAGAGAATTTCTACAGGCCTTTTCACCATGCTATCTGCCATAAGAAGCCACATTGTAATCGGTTTGGGGGCTCCTAAACTCAACTATTTTAACACTGCTAACGGCATCAGATTTATAATCGCACCCAGATCACACAACGCCTTAGCAAAGTAGAATGCTCAAATTGTGGAAGGAATAGTAAAAGCTCCCAGATCTTCTTTCTTCAGCACCAAAGAACGAGAAGCTATTGCACTATAATGGTGTAAATTATCATCTGGCTCATAGCTTACCATTCTCTTCCTAGTCACTAGATCCTTCATGAATTTAGCATATCCAAGCATTTGCTCCAATTCTTCAACTAATGGAATTTTGACTAAAAGTTATTTCAGCATGGAGATGAACTTGTGAAATTTTCCATCATCAACCTTCTTCTTCAATCTCTGTGGGTAAGGTGGAGGAGGCAGTGGCATGAGCTTCAGGACCAATGCAACCTCCTTGCTCTTTGCTTTCAACTCTGAAGACTGTCTCTCACTCGGCCCTTCACCACTATCATTTTCTTCAGACTAGACCAAAATCTTAGCATCATCCTTTTTAACTTTGGCTGGCTCATTATCAACTATAGACATGGGAGGATCAATTGTTTGCTTTCCACTTCGGGTAGTCACGGCCATAACCTGTTGATCATTATTAGGATTCTAAATGGTGTCACTTGGGAGAGTACCCTTTTGATGCGGATTCATGCTAGTGGAAATATGGTGCATCTGCGTCTCAAGCTACTTTATGGAAACAAAATGGGAATCCACTCTATGACGGATATTTGAGAGGTTAACTTTTATTTCTTTCATGCTTGCATCCATAGAATCCATCTTTTGAAATACTTTGTTTAGCAGCTCCCTCATGGTAGGTTGTTCAAGTTTAGCTTTGCGATTGGCAGGGGGGACATAAAGACCACTTCTATCATTCTTGTAGCCATCTTTTTTTTGCCAGTCACCATCCCATCTCTATCTCTGCTCCTATCTCTGTAACTGGACTGATAATAGTCATCTCTATCTCTATTTCAACCTTGATTTGCTTAGCAAGAGGCCCAGAAACCCACCCCTTTATCATTTAGATAACTAACCTCCTCTGATGATGAGTAATCATTTGGCCTTGGTGCTTTCCCTTGTTAACTGATGGAGTTCACCTTCTTTACTCTCTCACTTAGGAATTTCTTTGCAAGCAACCTAACACTCATGTTCATCTCAGCAATGTCCTGTTTGAGGTCTTGGAGTTCATTGAAATCGATAGACTTACAAACTGTATATGTCCCTGCGGGGGTCTCTGACTCTCTAGTATGCCATGCTCTATTGGTCTTGGCGACTCTGTCCAGCATCTCTGAAGCTTCAAAATATGAATTCTCCATGAATTCTCCTCCAGTCATAGTGTCAACTATTGCTTTTGTGTTGGTTTTCAATGCTTTGTAGAAGATCTCCATTAGATGCCTTGAAGGAATTCCGTGTCTCATAACTTGCTTCAACTTCCTCTTGAACCTCAACCAAGCCTCATATAATGCCTCTGCAGGTAGCTTCTTGAAATTGTAGACATCTTGCTTCAACTATAACATCCATGATGGAGGAAAGAACCACTCTAAAAACTGAGTCTTCAGCTCATGCCATGTGTATATGGAATTATCAGGCAGTTCTGAGAGCCATGCAGTCGCCTCTTTGGTTAATGAGAAGGGAAACAACCTCAGTCTAATAGCATCTTGCCCCACTCCTGGTAGACTGTACGCCTTGTAAATCTGAGTAAAATTCTTCACATGAAGATTTGCATCTTCTATAGTTTTTCTAGCATACAGACCCATATGGTTCATTAACTGTATCATGGTGCTGATGATGTCAATTTTCGCTCCCTCAGTTAGTGGTGGCAACACAATGGGTCAAGTAATACCCAATTCCTCCTTATCATCATCCTCATCATAATCATAGTAGCGAGGGGTTTACCTTGGTTGTTGTATCTGTCGGCCCCTATTCTGGGGAAGTTCCATCTAGCTGATGTCTCATCTCGGACAGCATGTTGTCATGCTTTCCTTGCTTTCTCAGCTACTGCTTTTCAAGCTACAAGGTCAGCTGCAATTTGAGCATCTTCAGTAGCGAGGGCATCTTCCCCTGCCTTTTTCCTCTGCTCAGATTCCTTTTTCCTCTGCTCGGCTTCAACCAACAACCAAGCTGTGATCTGCTCCTGTGTCGTGCTCTCCCTCTTTAGCCATGTTTCTTAAGATTTTGGAGAGCTCAGGATCATATGGTATCAAGGGATTGCCTTGAGTCCTTGTATTGGGCTACACAAGTATTCAACCTATAGAACAAAACAAAAACAACAGAAAAAGTAAAATAGGAAATAAAGACTAATAAGAAAATAAACACAATCTCTCTTAATCCTAAACTGTATTCCCCAGCAACGACGCCAAAATTTGATACAACCAAATTACACCTCCATAAGAAGCGTAAGCGGTCGCTATTCAAATATAGAACCCAACGAAGGTTGGGGTCGATCCCACAGGGATATGGTAGGACTATGGTCGATTAGTGTTTACTTGCACTGTTAGCCATTTATTTCCCTTGAGAAGGGGGATTTTAAGTAATTGTGAAGTAACGTAAATCAAATTAATAACAAGTAACAGATGTCAATTTCAGCAATTGTTTTCAATAATAGAAGAGACTAGGGTAGTGTTCCCCATGATGTCATAACTTAGAAAGGCATTTATACTTGGTAAACTAGTTTGATACTTAGCATGCAAAATCGGTAAGTTGGGTTCACCTAACTCCTTGGTCTGGCAGATAGATGAATTTCACCATACGCCTTGGTCCAACCGCGGGTGTATACTTTACTAACCCTTACCCTGGATCCTAGATTAGCTATGCTCGGACAAGGTCAAGCTATTAGATGAGGGTTGGTAGCCTCAAATCTCCATTGTTGAACAACCCTTTTCCCATTTGTTACCTCCTTGGTCCGGAAAGTAAGGATAAGGTGAGTTCTAACGTTGTACACCGCTAGAAAGCAATCAATCCGAAGGGAAGAACAATACATGCATAAATATCGCCCTAGAATTACTAAGTACTTTGCCTACTTCATTAATTCTGCATGGTTCCCACAACCCTAGTTGGTGAATTAGCTACTCATGTTCATAAGTAAATAATTAACCGTTGTTTGGACAATCATTAGTAGATACATATAATTGGGAGTAAAGAAATAAGGACTCTTGAACAAAATATCAAGAACAATCTTTTAATCTCAAGAACTTGTGTTTGTAAAGTCAACAACCAAGTAACAATGTAGTAGTTTTCCAAAAATAATGTGTAACAACCGAAAATAAAACCTAAGGGGAAGTATTTATAGATAAAGAAACCAAATCCTAACAAATCTAGGAGAAACTAGATGCGACATCGCCGATGGGATGCCTCATGGGCCATCGTGGGTGCGACAGGCATCGTGGGTACCCATCGACTATCTTCAAGTCTTCATTTCCAGGCCCCTGCCAAGATCTCATGGGCGGAGATGATGGGACATCGAGGCTGCAATGCCCGTCATGGCTCTCACGTCTTCTGCACTTGGCTACTTTCCAGCTCTCCTGCCTAGTTTCCACAGGCAACCCGACTAGGCGTCGTGACTGTCACGGGTGTCATGGACGCTCTTCGCCTGGTATTAGATCTTGCTTAAGTCCTTGAATCAATTTGACGGGCACTATGATGTCCCATCATGTCTTCCACGGGCGTCGCGACATCCTGTCATACTTTAATGCCTTGGCCCCTTGAGCTGCTATGTTCCTACGATCTGCCCTACGGGCCATCGTAGATGTGACGCCCGTGGTGGCTTGTCTTTTTGCCCAGAAAACTACAAAATTTTGATCTTCTCACCTATTTCATACTTTTCCCTGTACATGTAATAAACGACATTAAATCTACCAAAAGCCTGGTACACCTGATCTACTACTAAAGAATCATCTATTGGGGTAGATACACGCAAGGGCACATTCAAGGACTCAGAAGTAGACTCCAGATGAGTAGCATAATAAGTGGATACATATTAGAATTTAGACCCCAAATCAAACAAAGCAGAAGCAGACTAATGACATACGGAGATCATACCTGTGATCACTGTATTTGAAGCCTCAGCCTATGTTTGGTGATTATGTTTCTTGTTGGCTTGATATGAGGTATGAAGTGATGTCATAATATAGGTGTCCTAAGAGGAACAACTAGGAGGAAACATGAAGAACACTATGTATAATCGGTACTAAAAAGGAATGAAGCTAGGAATATGTCTTGATGAGTGTTAATGGATTGCCTTGTAAGATGCTCATAATGTAATATTCATAAATGTGATAGTAATATGAATAAGGTAATTTTGCACTTTGAACTGGATTTAATGGACCTCGGCATAAAATTTTATTTAGTAATTGAGATGAACTTGGAGTGCGTTTATGTGGAGTTAGACTTAATTTAGTCTCTTATATGTCTTATGAATTGAGGAACATCTTGGTTGGTCTTCAGACATAATCTGTGGTTGATTACGTACTTGGCTTGACAATGCTTGCATGAATAAGTTTATAACTGCTGAAGCTTGTGTTTAAGGGACTTGTAGAATGATGTGCATTTATTAAATTTATTGTGTACTTGTTGATAATATCTTGATAGATAGTTGAATATGAGACCATATTGTGATGTGTTGAGAGAGTTAAGAATATACATACTATTCTGATGTTAAGTGGCTCGAGTCTGATGTAAGCTTATGGATGAATAGTTATGTTATGGAACGAGTAACTTGCCGCTATGGTACATAGACCCTAGGTTGTCCCTTGCAGGTCATGACTAGTTGAAAAATAAGACCCTTTAGCATGTATGTATAGATGAGTACTGATTCTTATGAGTTCAGATATAGTACAGAGTGAGACTGATGAGATACAAAGGCTATACAGCTGAAAGATTAGTATGAACATGATTTCATGATTTGTGATGTGACTGCATTATGTTTACAGAGTACAAAGTGATTTATTATATATGTTGGGTGACCTATATGTCCTTTACTTTTTGACATTTATATGTCTTCATATTAGTGATTTATATGGCTGATATAACAGCTTGCTTATCTGAGTTCGTGATTACGTGTTATTACATCCTTTGTTATTGTTGGATTAATTAGGGATATGGGTGAAGTATCTGTGAAAGATAATAGGTGTCTTGAGAATCATATTTCATGATAGTTAAATGACTGAGTAGTGGTAATGGGTGTGTATAATTATGATAGTACTGGTACAAGTAACTATGTTGTGATACTTGATACATTTAAGAGTGGAACAAAATGCCTAGAATTAATACTAGGATTTAATTGGAAATAAGAAAGATAATTCTAATCTTATGGACTTGTTGAGGAAAAGTAATAGAGTAATGAGGATGTGGTATGAAGTTGTGGCATGATGTTATTTGCTTATTTAGTTAATTATATATTATGTGAGATCGTAATATGAGATTATTTGTTGATTTTGTTAATTCTTGTATATGTGTTGCAGACCTACCAGTACATGGGGTGTACTGATGATACTTTTTCTACACTCTTTTTGGTGTGTAGGTGTGTACATGTTAGTGGAGTTTCTTTATTTAAGTGATGGATACTCATCTTCAGCTTCTGCATATCTCATTCCTTAGGCGGAACCTGTGTCTTTTATTTTTTGTAATCACTCTTATTAGAAGATTTTGTACATATCTAGACTAGTGGGGAAGGATATATTTTATTAAATTAAACACTCATATAGTTTTTAAAGGAATCTAGTATGATATGAGTTTCAACTAAAATGAATACTATTCAGGTTGTTTTATTTTTGATAAATTCTGCATAATTGATCAATGGGTGGTAAAGGATTCTCCTATCGAGTTAGATTGAGTAAGTGCCCACACGATCTCATAATTTAGGTCATGATAGTTGGTATCAGAGCACTAGGTTATCAGTCTCACATGTACAAGACCAATATCGAGTAGAGTCCTGCGGATTGGTGTGTTGACGACGTCTACACCAAATTCTTGGAAAGCCATGAGGCATATAGGAAGTCTTTTACCTTTCATCTTTCCTGTCGAGCCGTCTTAGTTTATCGTCTACCTGGGGTGAGTCCAATTGGTATCTACTCGATTCTAATTGGTATCTGCAAGAATGCAATTGGTATATAGTCGATTCCAATTGGTTTCTGATCAATTTCTACTGGTATCTGTATGAGTGCAATTGGTATCTAGTCGATTCGAATTGGTATTTGACAATAGAAGTCATGTAGTATATTTGACAGAATAATTGTGTGACAAAATAATATTACATTGTTGTTGAGACAGTAGTGAAAATTTCATTTGTTAAGCCTATGATAAATTAACGTGTGTTGAGATAATACTGAAGGATTACGTGTACCGGAGAGATAACCAAAAGATTTATGCCTGCTATTAGGTAAATGTCACGGCCCGAAACTGGGCCATGATGGCGCCTACATAACCCCCCAGTAGGCAATCCAAACCCAATAATACGGAAGACAGTAAAATGATTAAAGTAATGAAAAGCGAAAGACATAAATGAAAAAGATAGGGCCAAGAGCATATATATACACACGATTTGTAGCAAATATACAAAAGATGGCTCTAAAGTGACCAAGAACGACAAAACATACACTAGAACCAACCCGGCCCTGGTGTCATAAAGCCTAAAATCAAAACAACCAAGCCAAAAGGTGAAGTAATAATAAGATCAAACCCAAAACAACTGACAATCCAAAAGCACCAAAGTCAATGCAATGCGATGAAAGATGATGTAATGTATGAATGCATAATAATATAAACCCGGAATACTACATCGGCCACCGGGAATACCGCATTGGACTATGCATATATATATACATGTAGGTGAAAGGAAAGTAAAATATGGAATAACCCATCGAGGTTCCGGAATACCGCATCGGACTATAAGTATATGCATAAAATAGTATTTTTTCCTTTTTCCTTCCAAAATCTATAGTAAAATCCAATAAGATTTAATTCAAATCCAAAAATCACCGTATCCGTAGTAAACCTCATTTTGAACCAAAAGTCTTGAAAAATACTTCCTTTCTATGTCAATAATATGCAATGCAGTATGAGCATGAAATGTCCATATGCATAGGAAACCACGCACAACAAGGCAAAATATGGCAAAATACCCTCGAAACCAAGAGAACTTACCTGGCGATCCGTCCAAATCCAAGCTATAGCCTCGGGCCCATAGTTATACACAATGGTAGGATAAAGCGGATAAAATAGGAAAGTAAAAGCAAAAATCACAAGGAATCTCTACTCTACCTCTAAAACCTCCTAAAAGCAAACTGGGGATTCTAGGCTACCCATAACAATACTACGAGCTCCTAGGCTAAGGATAAACATGATAATTCTAAACTATAATTCGAAATGGCCAATTTAAAGGAATAAATAGGATTTATTCCTAAATCTACCTAAAGCCCAACCTAACGTTCCAGTAACATATAAATATATAAAATCTAACTAAACTAAGTCAAGAAAGTAAATCGTAACCTACCTCCGTACCAAACTGCAAACACGAGCCATCATTCGTGCGCCTTTCCCTTCTGAATAGCCTCTGAAAGCTGCCACATATCAAGAATATAGTCCATGTGTCAAGATGAGAAGAATGACACCCGTATTTCTCTATTAAAAGTCGAGTCAAAAATTGAGTTGGAAAATGACCCTCATATCCCGTATAACAAAATAGAAAATAGATTTCACAAGTATGCTTCTGGAGGGTTAAGAAACCCAGGCCCAAAAATTGAGCGTGAAAAGAACTCATTTCAGGGCTCAAAATACCCCTGAAGTGCTACTAATTCAAAGGAATTCACAAGAGGAAACCAACGGGAATTAACGGGCTTTAACTAGAAATAAACAATGGAAAGAGAGGATAGGTGTAGAGGGGATTTACCAGATGAAGTATCCTGAGAAAATGGAGCTAGAACCGGAGCTCAAATGATCAAAATTGGAGAAATAACAAAATATTAAAGGAGAATACAAAAGGGGCAGCTTAAATAGCTGTCTGGGGTCCTTCATCGCAATCATTAGGGACCCTACGTAATCGCGAGAAAACGCAAGTCAAACCATCATGGTCGCGACAGTCCAGTCATTCGATCGCATAGAGCAAACTAGATCGGGTCCCAGCCTGCTTCATCACGGTCGCGAGGAGCAACCCACAAGATCGTGATGGTCAAGAAACTAGATCATTGTGAATGCAATGGCCACATCACGGTATCAATGACCAACTGGTCTTCAACTTTATAGCAGCAACCATCAAATCACAAAGGCCAAAAAGTCACCCGATGAACCCTCATGATTCATTCGGAACCCCGTGAACACAAACCGACTATGCTACCCTAATATAAACAGCATTCTGGACTCAATGGAGTCGATGAAACTCCCAAAAGAGATCCTTTAAGCAAAAAATGGGCCCTACACCCAAAACCAACTAGGAACCTAATACCTAAAAACAAGTCTGAAAGCCTCGAGACCCGAACCAAAGGTCCCTCTAACCCAAAGTTGACATTCCAGAGCTAACAGTGCTGATAGAATTTTCATCCGAGACCGTCTTCTTCAAATGTTGACAAAAGTCAACCCCATAAGACAAACTAGCCTAAAAACGCAGAAAACAACACAAACCTAAAATGTAAACTCCCAAACCCAGTCCAAGGGTCCCACAAGATGAAAATCCCCATTCCAGAGCCAATAGAACTGTCAGAATTTGATTCTGAGTGCGTTTACCAAGAAAGTTGGCCGAAGTCAAGGATTTTCTAAGTTCAAGTTCTAAAATAGGGAAATGGTCATAACGACCTAATGAACGGTCCGGGAACCAAACCGTCAGCCCTGGCAAGTTATAAATAACCTGTAGCCGCTGAAGGAAAGCTCGAAATGCAGAAAAAGCACAAAAAATAGAAAATGACCTAGAGGGTCATTACAACATATAATACTAAAAGGACTTTCGTCTGCAAAAGTTAGAAAAAGGATACTACCTGAAGACTTGAAAAAAAGAGGATAATGAGTCCACATGTCGGTCTCAATCTCCCAAGTAGCCTCTTTGATGAGATAATGCCGCCACTGAACCTTAATCAACGGAATCTTCTTGGACCTCAACTTCCTAACCTGTCTGTCCAAAATAGCAATAGGCTACTTATCAAAGGCTAAGGACTCATCCAACTCCAACTGAAGCTAGTAAGACTCATTCAGAATATACCAACGCAACATAGAGACAGTAAAAATAGGATGCACACTGGAAAGAGCAGGGGAAAGGCCAACTCATAAGCAACCTCCCAATATGAAGAAAGATCTCAAAAGGCCCAATAAGCCTAGGACTGAGCTTACCCTTCCCATCGAACCTCATCATGCCTTTTATGGGCAACACTCGAAGTATTACACTGTCTCCAAGCACGAACTCTAGATCTTGAACTCTCTGATCAACATAACTCTTTTGCCTACTCTGCGCAGTGCAATGTCTCTCCTGGATGACTTGAACTCTATCCATAGAATCACGAAGCAAGTCGGTACCCCATGGCTTAACCTCGAAAGCATCAAACCTACCCACTAGAGATCTACACCGCCAACCATACAAAGCCTCAAATGGAGCCATCTGAATGTTGGAATGGTAACTATTATCATATGCAAACTATGCCAAGGCCAAACATTGGTCCCACTGACCCTCAAAATCGATAACACAGGCTCGCAATATATCCTCCAGAACCTAAATCAATCTAGGATTCTGGATTCGCTAACAGTCATATTGAATAAGCAATTTCATTGACTTGTTTATTTATCTAATTGTTGATTTACGGGGTTGATGACCTTATTATGGTCTTTCGAGACTCTAATCATCTATCCAGAATAGCCTCACAACTACATCATTGAGTGGGGATGTGATATTCTATTTTGAACATATTTATATATCTTCCCATTTCATAACACTGCAAGGCGTTCTAGGTATATTTTTATCCTAGCCGCAAATCTACTCTTTACGTTACAAAAGAGAGATCATTCTTCTTATATTCCTAGTTCTATCGTATTGATCCTTATTTTGGGTTCACAACAAGATTATAAGTTTATTTTAATGGTCGTGAAGCATTAAAATAGTAAGCTTAAGAATATAAGAACAACTTATAATATGATAATCTTAAGAATCAAATCAAGAGTCTACTACAACAATCATGAAGCTGCCACAATCCTAAAATGAGAAGTTTAACTACAAATAGACATGGAGCAATTACAACAAATCATCAAAAAAAATATAAAAATAAATAATAAAGGAGAAGAAAATATGAAACCAATATTCTTCGGCCTCCAAGGAGGCTCCTAGCTCTTCGTAGGTCAAAAGTTCTAGAAAAATTGTGATTTAAGATGTATTTATAGAGTATGAGAAAAATAACCTTTCCTACTTGGATTGGGAGTAGAAAAAATTGGAAAATTTCCGGGTTGGGCCCTAGGGCGACGCGCCACCAATACGCCAACTTTAGTGTTCTATAGTTTAGGAGCTGGGGTGACACGCCAGCAGTGCGCCACAAGCCAGATTTTCTTCTTTTGCTCTCTTTTTCTTCCGAAACTTTGCTAACTCCTTTCCAACGCTTTTATGCTTCCATTTTAGCTCTCATGGGTTGTTTTTATCCATATTTTTCCCTGCAAAGCATCTAATCACATATATTAGCTCACAATCAAGAATATGAAAATAATCATAAGGATATACATCACTTTTGCCCTCAAAACATGGGTAAATATGGCAAGCAGGCATATAAATACGCCCAAGAGCACCACCCTAGACTTAAACCTTTGTTCGTCCTCGAACAAATCACTATACACCATACAAAATTTCACATCTTTAGATACAAAGTGAACAGGTCTACTTACACTAAAGTTAACTAGATTGTTTAATCATGACTAATAATCCACTAAAAACGCATACATCAATCATATTTTCACAGACCCTTCATTGAAACTACACAACCTCTAAAACTGACTCTTCAAATAAGACCAATATGATCATGTATGAATATAGCCATCATTAGTACACCAAATTTTCATGATTTTGTGCCCTCACATTTAAGAGAGTTTCCCCTTGCTCACATCATATATACATATTCAAATTTGGGCATATAGATACAAAATTCACTCACTCTCTCAAAGAAAGTTTCATGCATACAAGAAATATCATAGACTTTCCCTTAGTGTAATAATATATTAACAAAGCATCAAAATTGTAGGATCAAAAGGACTTTCATGGGTTGTAATGTCGGCTAAGGGATGGGTAGGAACACTTTGGCTAATAGTGACTACTTTTCCTATGCACTTTAAGACACTTACTTTAAATTTTTTCACTCTTTTCTTTATATCACCTCAAATTCAACTTATGTTCATGTTTCCCTTCAAGCTCCCCCCTTTTCTTTTAGTTTGTCGCATTTATCCTTCATTCACTTATTCTTAGCAAGGAGATTTTTCTAAACTTCATTTTTTTGTTTTTTTTTCTCCTCCTTACTACCAACATAAAAGTTATATTTTACAAGGGCACCACATCTAATTCTTATTCTTACCTTAACAACCTCACTCTATCTTTTTACCTTTTCTCTTTTGTTCCCTTCTTCCTTTAAGTCTTTCAACTACAAAGTGCATTAGGATCTCTTTGGATCAAAGCAACATAGGATAATCAAATAAAGAGCAATAGGCTAAATATGTGGCTAGTCAAAGAAATAGACTCAAAGCTCAAAGGGGATTAACTAAGAATAACGTAAAGGTGGAACAAACAATAGTCAAAAGAAGTGGCTCACAATGAAATGCCTTGATCATATCTCACAAGTCAACGTTCTATTTCATTTCATACATACACGGGGTAAGTTCTAGATATCAAGATATACAAGAAGCACAAAAAACACTCACTACACATGGCACAATGGTTCAAAAATGGCTTCCTAAGACTTCATATTCACAACACAACCAAATTGAATGAATTGATATTATTAATCCCATCTTTAGGTTTTTTGAGCCAAACTAAAGAGCCTATGCATCTCTAAAGGACGTTTCCTACTTTTTATGCTTCTTTTGAGTGAATTACCCATGACGTCTAGGGTATACTTAGGTGAAGTATCTAGAATTCAAAAAGCTATGGTTTGTAATCTTTCTTCTTTCTATGACTAATTTTCTCTCAAGATGGTCGTCATCCATCCATCGTCGAGAGAATTTCTCTACCTATGACTAAAAAAATAAAATTACCCGGTTCAAAGGGAACCCCATCGAAAAAGAACCAAAAAGAAAAACCAAGGGGTGAATGAGATATGCCTCTAAAAAAAAACTAAAAAAACTTTTTGTATTTTTTTTCCTCAAATTAAATAAACTCCTATGGAATACTCACCCTAAAACTCACAATTATCGAAAGAATCTCCACCCCACACTTAAAATCATGCTTTATCCCCAAAACAATTTTTAGAAAAAGATGAAGAAGAAGGGTGAGAAATACTCCACGAGGCCCACTAGGGCCTAGCTGACAGCATGTTTCTTCATTTTTTACCAAGGTGAGAATGACCCCACACTTAAGCTTAAACCATGCACCTTATCTTTCAAATTCGGGTACTCAAACTTCCCCAAACCTTCAAAATCAAAACAAAAACAAAAACGTGACCCTATAAAAAATAAGTGGCTACACTACAAATTAGGTTGCCTCCAAACAAGTGCCTGATTTAACATCGCGGCACGACGCCATCACTTCACCACTCTTCTTTCCACTTAAAACTTATGAATTGCACCCCTAATTTTGCATCATTTTTTTTACTTTGTTCTAAGGGCGGTGCTATAAAGATGAAGGAACCAAGTAAATGATGTCACATCTTGCACCTCTTGGCCCTTAAGTGAGAAATGTCATTTTGTCTCTTTGGTGTGGAAACTTTTAGAATGTAAGGGTATTGTTCCTCATCTACACACTTCTCCACTTGTTCAAATGACTCGATTATCATGTCATCAGCCAAACACAATGTAGAAAAATGAGTAGAATGAGGTCCAACACATCCCAACTCGAAACTTGCATTATTCTTGACAAACTCACTTTCTTGTACCTCCTCAACATCTGCACCAAGTCATGGACATTTGAGCCTAATTGGTCCATCTCTTGTCTGAGCTCAAATCTTCCTTTTATTATATTGTTCCTCATGTATGTAAGATTATCATAGAAAAACTCATGAAATTTAATTTTCTGCTCTTGTTCCCTTAGCCAAGATTGTCTCACTATGTCTACTTTCTCACATCTTTCTCCTAGTAGGGATTCATTTTTTTTTCTTCTACTAGGGGTTCATCTTGAGTATTATCTAAGACCGTAATTTGCTGATCAATACAAGCTTCGGTCATAGCTTGCATATTTGTGAGGTGGGAACCTATCCTCTCCGTGGCTTCTCTTAATTCTTCTTGATTATCCAGTATTTGCTTAAGCAGAGCAATAAGGTGATAATCATGATTCACATCCTCCACTTTATTACCCCTGCTAACATCATAAATAACAGAAGAATCATAGTAAGGGCTCGAGAAAGGGGAATAAGAGTTAGGACAATCATTCGAATGACCATCCTGACCATCACATATATGATATATATTAAATTCAAAAGATTTGGTAGGTGCACACCACCTATCCTCTTGAATATAATGGCAATTGATACCAAAGTGAGGTCCTCTACAGTACTGACAAGGATTACAAACATATGAATAGTACTCATAATTCAACCAATATTTATCCATAGATGTCATGTTAAGAAGAGTAGTAAAAAAAAGAAAACAAATAACCTATCCATAAAAGAAAATAAAATATATACAAAAACTTAAATAAATACAAAGAAAAAGTCTAATATAGATAAATAATTAATTTCTAAGTCCCTGACAATGGTGCCAAAAACTTGTTGCCTCCTTATATATACGCAAGTGTACGCAGTCATATAATAAATATAGGATTGAGAGTCCAGAAATTGTACCCACAGGAACTTGTCGATTAAATATTTACTAAATTAAACTAATGCTAATTATTTATTCAAGTGTAAGATTCCAGAGATGAATTTATGACTAAACTAAATTAAAAATAAAAATAAGTTAACTAATTAACAATTAACCAATCAAAGAGCAGGTTTTTACGTAATCAATGTGATGAAATCGATCTAGGATTATGGATTCGCTAACAATCATGTTGAATAAGCAATTTTATTGCCTTGTTTGTTTATCTAATTGTTGATTTACAGGGTCAATGACCTGATTATGGTCTTCTGAGCCTCTAATCGTCTATCCAGAATAGCCTCACAACTACATCTTTGAGAAGGGATGTGATATTTTACTCTGCACGCATTAGTACCGATAACATATATAAAGATTTCAGAGGAACTGTCTTATGAAGAATTCCCTATTGCCATAGTAGGCCGCCAGATTTGGAGATTGTGGAATAAGGATATAGCTTCACTGAAAGTGTTGTGGCAGAACTGTAATATCAAGGAGATGACGTTGAAAGCTGAAGAGGACATAAAGTCCAGATATCCCCACTTGTTCACTTATTTATATGATGTTCAGAATAGACAGATAGTAGACCCGCATTTGAGTACGTGAGATAAATTTATTGTGTACTATGAGTTCTTGTGTTGTTTCCTATGAAGCAACGTACATTATCATTATTCGAGGATGAATGTCCCTAAGGGGAAAGGATATAACACCCCGCCCGTTCAAACATTCGGTTAACTAGTAATTTTGGGGTAAGACTAAGAGTTCATAATATGTAATAGAGGATGTTTTAGGAGGTATTTTAATTTTAAAATGGTTGTATGTTAAGTTTTGAAGTCAAGAAAGTTGATAAATAAAAGTCGGGGAAAGTTATTTTAAATTCTGTTAAGCTATGGCAATAGTTATGGAGATTCTAAGCTTCTAGTCATGAAAATTTGTATTTTTCGATGACCTGTACTAGTTTCTTGTTGGATTTGGATCTGTTTATTGTTCCTACAAGGAGGAAGGTTGTTTAGCTTGGGATATTGAATATTTTTGTCCAGAAAATATCTCCTCTATGACCCTCTTTCATAATTACATGTTCTGGTATTGTTTTTACAGCTTACCAAGCCACGAAGTGGTGTTTTGGATATTGTGGCTTTGGACAACCCCTTTTATCTTATTATGTTTAGTTATTGTTGTGGTGTGATAATTGTGGTAAGGTTCTGAAGGGATTGGGGAGTTTGTGTGACTCTTATTGGGGTTTCATATGATAGTTATTGAATTGAACAACGTGAAGTACTCCTTAAAATAGTGCCTTGGGAGCTTGTCGCTCCTTCGAAATGTGGTTAGCAAGTTGTTGTTGAATTTAGCTGTTGTATATTATTGTTAGTAGCCTCATTTTATGATTTTGACTTGGCTGGTAGCGAGTGTTACATTGATGCCTTATCGATTGGTTATGGGTCATCTTGCAGCATTGTTGATTCTCACATTTGTTGCCTTACATTTGGTTGGCCAAGATTCATAGAAAAACCTTTGGGTCTTCGGTTAAAAGGTATGTTAAGGATTCATTTTCACTTTCTGGCATGACCTTTAAGGCCAAAGCTTTTATAGCCTCTATAATGTCGTTATTCGACTAGTGGCCTTATAGAATTGAGCTTTTCTCCATAGCATGATATAGCGACTATCAACAGGCTCTATTCCTCACCTAGCAGCCTAGAAAAGCATGTTATGATTGTATTGAGGTCACCTGTTATTACATAATATTATTGTGTTGTTTTTATCATCTTGTTGCCGCCTATGAGCTTATGTTGGCCTCAGCAGACACTAACACTGCAGGGTTTTGGATCCGATTTCTGGTTACTATTACCGTGCCTTTGAAGCAGGAAGACCGTACCTATGGGACATGCAAGTTGTACCTACAGGGCGGCAGTTACATTATATTACCGTGCCTTAAGGTCGGGTAGACTATACCTACGGGGTGGGAAAGTTATACCTATGCGGTAGCAGTTACATTAAATTATCGTGCCTTCAGGCCGAGAAAACTGTACCTATGGGAGGGGTAGGCTGTACCTACGGGGCACCACATACATGGTACCACAGAGCCTCAGAGTTGCACTGATTCATGACACATGTATAGTCAGATAGTTCATATCATATTATCAGTGTGTCCATGTAAGGGGGTCAGTATGGGTATTTAGTGACTGTTTGCGCCTACTAGGAGTTATGGAAATTGTATGATGTTTGTACATGTCGGGCTAATGAGGCCCAGGTAAGGTTATTGTTTACTATGTGCTTTAGATGGTATCCTATTGTAAGAAGGTAAGTTATTGTACTTTTGTTTTACTCCTGCCCTTTTGTATAGTCATTACACTTCAGTTTTAGTATTCAGTTGGCCTTACATGCTCGGTAGATTAATTTGTATTGATGCCACATTGCCTGGGTCACTGCATTGATGCCTTCAGGTCCTGAGCGATGACTAGACAGACCTGCCAGGTAGCATAGCCAAGCTTTCAGCGGGTTGGTGGACTCATTTTCTTTCAGGGTCGCCAGAGTCTCAAAAGTTTGCCTTTTTGTTTTTTATAGTTATTGGATAGGTCGGGTCCTTGTCCCACCAAGTATTGTATTCATAGGGGATTGCATACTAGTTAGTTAGGTTACATACCTACGGTGGTGGCAATTTTGACCTTGAATGTTTATTAGTTATAGCTTGTTAGTCAACTGGGCCTTGTTGTTGTTTTGTTGGCAATTTAGCGGCTCATTAGCCTATTTTACATTATATATACATGTTTTTGGTTCTTATATAGAGATCATGGTGGACTTTATTACCCGCATAGTGTTTATGCTTTCCTAGATATCATGGAGGCCTTGACGGTCCATACAGTATTTATGTGCTACCTGCTTATTGCTTCATATAAACTGTTGGGAGTAGTTGTTTTCTTTCTTTAGCTGTTGACAGGGGCCTTGCCAGCCGAGGGCTAATTTTTAAGCCGAGATATAGTTGTTTATTTTCTTAATTGTATGTGGTTTCTATGCGTCATTGGCATATAGTTCAGCAGGGTCTGCTTTGGCCTAAGTTTTGGCATTAGGTCTAAGTAGAACCTCCTGAGTTTGAGGCGTGACATATATATATATGATGTAAGTTTATCTAGACAATGTGAAAAGGATTTTATATTTATTTTGAGTAATTTTTCGTTACATCCCAAAATTATGGGGTTACATGATCGACATTTGATGTCAATGCCATAAATTTGTATTTGGAAAACCAATTGTATTATGTGTTTCATACATCTTTATCACATATATAAGCCTTAATTAAATATAATATTAAAGGAAATTATTTATTTGTCACACGGACCTCATCATAAAGAGAATAGAAATCTCATCTCAGTATACACATAGTACGACTATCCAAAAATGTGTATACAATCCAACATGTTCCCAAAGAGTTAACCTAATCATTTAAAAGTTTAATGTATTATTTTAAATATATTTCAACCCTCACAAGTCATAAATATTGGCCTTTGACCACCTAAATTTACCAAATTTTTTATATAGGGTGAAGTCTTGATCCATGCATATCATTTACATATGGGAAAATAGGCAAATATACCCCTAAACTTTGTAATTTAGAGAATACCCTCATTGGAAAAGTGGTGCATATATACTCTCCATGTTTAACAAATGATGCATATTTACCCTTTTAGTTAACAGATGAAATTTCTTAAAAATATCACGACCCAATTTCTCGGTCATGATGGCGCCTACAATCCCCCAGTTGGCGAACCAGTTCATGTAGCCCGGAATGGTTAGTAATGGGCTACTATCTAACAATCAAGTTGTCACGACCCGATTTCTCGGTCATGATGGCACCTACAACCACCCAGTAGGCGAATGAATCCATGTAGCCCAGAACGGTTAGTAATGGGCTACCTTCTAACAATTTAAGTGGAAGATTTGATACATAAGCGGAAGCAAGGGCATAATGAGAAGAAAATAGTTACAAGAGAGAGATAAACAAGCGGAATCTAAACCAACCCAAAACCTGGTATCAAAGTGTAGAAGAGCCAAACTACATCAGGAGTACAAAGCTCCAAAAGTCATATATACACAATGTCTCCGAAGCTACAAGAGTACAAAATACACCAAGGATAACTGAAGTCAAGATCTGAACGCCAAGAGCTCACGAGTCTCTAACGCACTAACGGCAATGACCCACGCTAGGATCTGCACCAGAAGATGCAGAGCATAGGGTGAGCACCAAATGTGAAGCATAAGGTACCTAGTAGATATCATAGGCCGACTGGGCACATATAAAGTAAAAGAGCAATAGCAGGCAGAGTAGGAACAAACAGTCACAGAATTCAACGATAAGGACACAGGAGCTAGCCTAGAGGGAAGACAGCAGAAACAACATATAAGGCTAGCATATAGAATATATAGACACAACAGGCACAGGTGAAAGTAAGGTCAACGCACCTGGGATCCTTGCAAAAACAGTATATATAAGAATAAGTTCTAGAAATGGGCGGTATACCAATACACTCAAGTATAAGGAAAAAGGAAGAGAAGAATAAAGGTAGACATGCTTGACATAAACGAATTAATACCCAATCAAGTCATAAAAAACTCAATCCAGGAACTCACCACCTCACAGTAATCATGCTCATACTCAACCGTAACAGGGAACATATCGGAATAAAGTAACAAGAGTCTACCTACAGTCCCTCGGCCGCCCATACAATTGAGGAATGCAATCAAGTGAAACAAACCCTCCGGCATCCCATACTACCGGAGCGTACAATCAACAAATAGCAAACAAGGGTTGTATCTCAAACAATGGATGATATGATGCATGAAAACCTTGGGGTGAAATAGAACCTCTGTATGTACCTCCTCCGGTGTCGATCGGGCCCAGCAGGTAGGTTCCATAGAAGGACACAGCCTGTATACCTCTATTCCACCGTATACCCTTCCCCCTGGCACATACAGCCCAAAGCCTCAATCCCAGAGCGGCAAGGTCCATGGAGGTCCCGAACCCTATACTAAAACTGAGAATCAAAACGTGTCCTCCAGAATCGAGTCCGGGTTCAATCCAGTGGCTAAGTCTCAAATATGCATGCCTAGACCCCATCTAGGACTAAAACAGTGGAAAAGATGTCTCAAAACCCCTTTCAAGGGTGCCTGGGCACAACCGAGTCTAAAACAGTAGTAAAAACATCTCAGATGCTCGACTCGGTCGAGCTTGATATCATTTCAAATCAGTAAGGAAACTCAGCTATCACTCCGACCCGGTCGAGTCTAGCAATAGTAGTAAATCATGATAAAACCATATCTTTAACGTTATTTTACCCCAAGAAGATCCTCGTATCAAGTCAAATAATTTCCAAATCCAATTTCATCGAAAATGGGCCCCCGGGACTATGCAAGGTTTAGAAAATCAGTTTCCTTAGGCCCAAAGCCAAAAACTATAATAAAACGTGGAAAAACATTTTTATATGCATGGAAATGATATGATCAACCCAAATAGCTCCCTGGTAGCTCACAATCAACCTAACGGCCCTGCACAGGCTCCGAAGCTACTCAGCAAGCATAACCAGCCTAGAAGGATAATTCTATGTCTGGGACTCGCGGACATTCCCAATAATCCCACCTTCTATGTTCCAGAGTCAACAAGACCTCACGGGGTCAAAAGGGTAATAACTATATCAACTAATAGGAATACTACACACAACGGAGGAAAAAATAGGATGAATCATGGAAAAGCGATCAAGGTCAGTGGTACCAACCTAATAAACCAATCCAAAGATGCCAACTAGTACAATTTTACCCAATATATGCGAAGTCTAGGGAGTTAAGCCATAACCTACATGTCGTCCAACGACAAGCTTCGGGAACGACGATATCTGAGGCCGAGCTGCTCCAAGAAGCACCGAACGAGAATCAAACTATCAAATTAATGAATAAAATGTTAAGATGAGTCTAACGATAGCCATATTACAACTATTGTAGCCGGGTCGATATCCGGATCAAAAGCGGGCCCATAGGGCCCGCAATATAAAACCAAAAATGAAAAGAACCACGATGACCCCAACGATGCCAAGAAGGCATGCTCATAATTTGAGCACAATTGGACAAGGGAAGGGCACCAAAATAGCCCGCCCAAGTTGGGTATGAAAGAATGGAAATTTTGAAAATAAAAATGGAAATTGGGCAAAAATTACTTACCAAAACGACGAAAATCAGCCCAAGACGGATAAAACTTCACAGCCACGAACATGTACAATCTTAGAGGGCAGAATTTATCACGAAATCCAAGCTTTGGATGAGCATCAATGAAGGAATTAAGAGAAAAAATGAAGATGGCATGTTGGGGAAGATGACTTACCAAGAGGGGAAGAACTACGGATAATCGACGAACAAATAATTCCCCAAGTTTTAGATCTGAATTGGAGCAAAATGGTGGATAGAATTTTGAGTTTTAGAGTGAGAAAAGTGAGGAGAAGGGCTGGAAAAAACGAAATGAAAGAAATACATAGTTGTTGTCCGCAGCGGATTTTCTGCACTTTTTAGAAAACTCGACAAGGCATTCCGGGCACAATCGAAAATCGATATTCAAAAACCAATAGTGCTAATAGAGTGGAAACGACGTTACGGACTCAACGGAATTGAAGAAACTTCCATACGAGGTCGTTTCAGAGAAATGTTGACCCAAGTCAATACTAACGAAAAGGAATTCAAAGGCTCAAAATGAGTCCGACTCACCCGGAACCCGAACCAACCATCTTTCTAGCCTAAACTCAACATTTTGGAGCTGATGAAATCGTCGAATTTTGAATCTGACACTCCGATCATCAAAATTCACCTGAAGTTACACTTTCAACTCCAAATGGCCTGAAAACTGAGAAAACAACACAAACCCCATACCAGACGTTCTCAGGCCTCAACTAAAGGTCCAACTAGACCAAACTCGTCGTTGCGGAGCTAATGGAACTATCAGAATTCAATTCTGAGCACGTTAGCTAAGAATGTTGACTAAAGTCAATGATATTCTAAGTTTAAAGCTCTAAAATAGGTGAACGGCTAAAACGACCAAACGAACGACCAGGGAACCAAACTACCGGTCCCAACAAGCCATAAATAACTTGGAGCTGCTACTGGAAGTATCTAAGAGTGCAATAAATGTGAAAATGCAAAGATGATCGGAAGGGGCATCACAACATCCACTACTAAAAAGACTTTTGTCCTCGAAAGTCAAGAAGAAGGGAGTACCTGAAGGCTCGAACAACTGCAAATACTGAGCATGCAACTCACTCGCGGTCTCCTATGTAGCCTCCTCAACCGGATGATGCCTTTACTGCACTTTCACAATCAAAATCTCCCTAGATCTCAACCTCCTGATATCTCTGGCTAGAATAGTTATCGCCTCCTCAATAAATGATAAACTCTCATCAAACTAAACCGAATCCCAATGCAACACATGAGACTCATCAGGAACATACCAGCACAACTTCTAAACATGGAAAACTGGGTGAACAGTTGAAAATATCGAAGGCAAGGCTAACATGTAGGCAACACTACCAACCCTCTGTAGAATCTCAAACGGACCAATAAACCTGGGGCTAAGCTTGCCCCGCCGACCAAATCTCATCACACCTTTCACGGAAGATACTCGGAGGAAAACCAGATCACCAACACTGAACTCCAAGGCACAAAGTCTACAATCAGCATAGCTCTTCTGCCTACTTTGGGCTGCTTTAAGTCTGTCCTGGATCAAACAAACTCGGTCCAAGGAATCTCTAAGTAAATCCGTACCCTACGTTCTGGACTCTAACCTATCAAACCAACCAATGGGCGATCTGCAATGCCTACCATACAAAGCCTTGAAAGGTTCCATGTCAATGCTCGAAAGAAAGCTATTATTATACGCAAACTCAGCCAATGGCACAAACTGATCCCATGAACCTCCAAAGTCAAGAACACAAGCCCGAAGCATGTCCTCCACGACCTGAATAGTCCACTCGGACTAGCCATCTTTCTGAGGGTGGAAATCAGTACTAAGCTGAACCTTTATACCCAAATCCCTCTGTATAGCTCTACAGAACTGGGATGTGAGCTAAGTGTCGCGATCAGAAATGATAGAAGCTGGGACCCCGTGCAATCGTACAATCTCATGAATGTAAATCTGAGCTAATCTCTCTGCCCCGTAGGAAGTCTGAACCGGCAAGAAATGTGTTGACTTAGTCAGCCTATCAACGATCACCCAAATAGAGTAAAACCCCCGAGTAGTACAAGGAAAACCAACAACAAAATCCATAGTAATACCTTCCCACCAGTAAAGCTTCCTCATATCTCTATACATCTTCATTGCGCCAGGATGAATGGAGTATCTGGAACAATGTGCCTCATGAAGTATCAAATGCATCAAATCACCAACTCTCGGAAACAAAGTCGACCCTCAAATCTCAGAATCCCATCAAAACCCAAGGTAGCCCGGCTGGCCTCACCCTGAACAACCTGACCACGAAGGTTACACAAACTCCAATCCTCAAACTGTCGGCTCTAAAGCTTATCAACCAGAGTAGAGCAAACCTCCACACTGGAAAGAACTCTGCTGGGATCCGATAAGTCAAGCCTAACCAAACAGTTAGCCGGGGATTGGATATCCAAGGCCAACGGTCGCTCAGAAACTTAAAGTGAAGCTAAGCTGCCTATACTCACCGCCTGCCGACTCAAGGCATCTGCTACCATATTTTCATTGACCAGATGGTATAAATTAGTGAAATCATAGTCCTTCAGTAACTCAATTCATATCCTATTACTCATAATGTACTGAAGACTATGATGGTCGGTGAATATCTCACAATGAACTCCATATAGATAGTGCCTCCAGATCTTGAGCGCGAAGACTACCGCCGCCAACTCTAAGTCGTGAGTGGGGTAGTTGCACTCGTGAACCTTCAACTACCTCAACGCATATTCTATCACTCAACCCTGTTGCATCAACACATAACCAAGACCGACCCGTGAAGCATCACAATACACGAAGAAACTCTGACCCTCAACCGATAAAGTCAAAATTGGAGTTGAAGTCAATAAGGCCTTAAGCCTCTAGAAGCTATCCTCGCACTGATCAGACCACTAAAATGGAACATCCTTCCTATTAAGCATAGTCAAAGGTGCTTCTATGGAAGAAAATCCCTCGATGAACCGTCTATAATACCCGACTAACTAAACAAAGCTGCAAACCTTGGTAGGAGTAGTAGGTCTAGGCCCATCACGAACTGCAGAAATCTTAACCGGATTAACTATTATCCCATCCTTAGACACCATGTGCCCTAGGAATGCAACTGACTCTAACCAAAACTCACACTTTGAGAACTTGGCGTAAAGCCGATGATCTCTCAAAGTCTGAAGTACAATCCTCAAGTACTGCTTATGCTCATCTCTACTCCTAGAGTATACCAGGATGTCATTAATTAAGACTATCATGAACATATCCAAGTATGGGCTAAGCACCCTGTGCATCAAGTCCATGAAGGCTGCACGGGAATTAGTCAACCTAAAAGACATCAATAGGAACTCATAGTGGTCGTAACTTGTCCTGAATGTTGTCTTATGGATGTCCTCCGCCCTAATCCTCAACTGATGGTAGCTAGACCTCAAATCAATGTTAGAAAACACGGAAGAACCCTGAAGCTGATCAAATAAGTCAGCAATCCTGGGCATCGGATACCTATTCTTCACAGTCACCTTATTCAGCTGCAGATAATTAATACACATCAACATTGACCCATCCTTCTTCTTCACGAAGAGAATAGGAGCCCCCCAAGGAGACAAACTCGGTCTAATAAACCCCTTAGCTAACAAATCCTGGAGCTACTCCTTAAGATCTCTCAACTTAGCAGGAGCCATACGGTAGGGAGGAATAGAAATGGGCCTGGTGCCTGGCTCTAACTCAATGGCAAAATCAATATCCCTCTTGGGAGAAAGGCCTGGCAGATCAGTAGGAAACACATCTAGTAAGTCTCTAACCACAGAAACAGACTCAAAAGATGTAGGGTCAGCACTAGCATTTCGGACAAATGCTAGATAAGCTTAACACCCATGGGATATCATCTTGCTAGCTCGAAGACAAGAAATGATCCCAGATGGTGCATGGCTAACAGAACCCTGCCACGCAACCGGGGATGCACCGGGCACGGCTATGGTAACGGTGTTGGCATAGCAATCCAAAACCGCATGGTGAGGGGATAACCAGTCCATGCTAAGTATCACATCAAAATCCAACATATCAAGTATCATCAAGTCAGCCCAAGTGTCCAAATCACCAACAGATATCACACAGGAACTCACAATCTGATCCATTATTAAGAATCTCCTACTGGGTCAAAATAGAAATAGGAACAGACAATGGCTCACTAGACAACCTTAAACAAGGTAGAAAGTAGGAAGATATATATGAACAAGTAGATCCAGGATCAAACAAAGCATAAGATGGCTGATGGCATACAGAAATCATACATGTGATCACAGAATTCAAGGCCTCTGCCTTCTGTCTCCCAGGGACCGCATAGAACTGACGACGACCTCCACCTGCCCGACTGTCATCCCTACCACCTACTCTGCCATGTGGGGAACCACCCTTAGCCTGAACACCACCCCCTCTAGCCAGACGCTGAACTGCTCACAGCGGCTCGGCTAGTTGAATTGTACCCTGCTGGGGCCAATCTCTATCAAAGTGACCAACCACACCACAAGTATAGCATGTCCCTGATGACCTACTCAGTCGAGATAAACCAGAAGAACCCGAATGGCCACCATGACATGATGCCCCAAAATCTTTACCTCTCGACGACTGACCATTGTGACCTTTTTGACTGCCCTGATGCTGCTCAAACTGAGAACCAGAAGCTTAAAGTGATGCCTGTACCAGTCAGCTAGACTGACCGTGATGCTATTGTGGCTGATAACCTCGGCCCCACTAGCCTGAACCTCTACCACTATGCCTAGAACCACTGTAACCTCCTTGATGTCGAGGCCTCTTATCTCTGGCCCCGGTGTCATGACGATGTGAATCCTCAACTGTGAGGGCATAGTCTGCAATGTCCTGGAATGACCGACCACTAGCAATCAGTATCTCTGTAGGTTCTTTGAACTCTCTTTGTATCCCCCAAACAAATATACAGACTCTATTGGCCTTAGTAGGCATAATCATGGCTCCAAATGGACCAAGCTGATGGAACTGGGTCTCATACGTTGAGACAGTCATGGTATCCTGAGAAAGTCTAGTGAACTCCTCCCTCCGATGCTCTCGGTCGCTCTGTGGAAAGAACTTGGCCATAAAGGCCTCATAAAACTCAGACCAGGTCAAGGGAGGTGATGTAGAAAGCCTGCAAGCAACATGTGCCCTCCATCATAACTTTGCTAGACCCTCCAGCTGATATAAAGTGTATCCGACCCCGTGAGTCTCCAATAAGCCTAAATAGTGCAGCATCTCCTCGTAGGCATCGATAAAGTCATATGAGTCCTACCTCGATGTACCAGCAGATCTCGGTGGTTCCAATCTTAGAAACCTACCCAAGACCTTTTTCTCCATATTTGTCATAGTAGGGCAAGGAGCAAGAAGATGGGCAATCAATGGAACTTGAACAACCTCAGCACGGGGAGCCGCAGTAGCAGGTTGCGCTTCTGAACTCTGAACAACCAGGGCTGCCCCCTGAGCAGATGTCTGGGCTGTCTCAGAAGGACGCTCCCCAATCATACCCAATAGCTGAATTGACAAACCCCGAATATCTGAAGATAGAGTTGGGGCTGAAGCTGGCACAGAAACTGATGCTGGAACTGGTACTAGAGCTTGTGGTGCCTGGGCTATCCCCAGTCCCACATGCTATTATTCTAGAGCTAACTCTGGCTCGTAGTCATACTCAGGCTCTAGATCCACTCTAGCAGCTCTAGCAGGTGTCGCTGCTCTAGGGAGCCCTCGACCACTACCTCTACCCCGGTGACTACCCCGGCCCCTAGCTAGAGTCGGAGGTACAGGGGAAGAAGGCTCTCCTCCACCAGAAGCTGAAGATCTCATATGAACCATCTACGGAAAAGTGAACCAGAATAAGGGAGATTTCTAGAAACTTTCAAAGATACTACGCACGAGAGAGAGACAAGAAAATTCTAGTTTCCTAAGATGTCACTATAGCCTCCCAATGATTGAGCACAAAAGTCTCCGCCCTAATCCGCAGGACTCTACTAGATATTGGCTCCTATACCGATGACAACAGTGAACCTAGAGTTCTTATACCAAGCTGTCACGACCCGATTTCTCAGTCATGATGGAACCTACAACCCCCAGTAGGCGAACCAATCCCCGTAGCGTGGAATGATTAGTAATGGGATACCTTCTAACAGTTTAAGTGGAAGATTTGATACATAAGCGGAAGCAAGGGCATAATGAGAATAAAAGAGATACAAGAGAGATATAAACATGCGGAATCTAAACCAGCCCAAAACCTGGTATCAAAGCATATAATAGCTGAACTACATCAGTAGTACAAAGGTCCAAGAGTCATATATACACAATATCTCCGAAACTATAAGATTACAAAATACACCAAGGATAACTGAAGTCAAACTATGAACGCCAAGAGCTCACCCTCAGCCTAGATGATTCAAAAACTGCACCCCGCACGAGTCTCTGATGCCCTAACAATGATGGCCCATGCTAGAATCTGCACCAGAAGATGCAGAGGGTAGGGTGAGCACCAAATGCAAAGCATAAGGTACCCAGTAGGTATCATAGGCTGACTGGGCACATATAAAGTAAAAGAGCAATAGTAGGCAGAGTAGGTACAAACAGTCACAGAATTCAACGATAAGCACACACGAGCTAGTCTAGAGGGAAGACAGCAGAAACAACATATAAGGCTAGCATATAGAATATATACACACAACTGGCACAGGTGAGAGTAAGGACAACGCACCTGGGATCCTTGCAAAAATAATATAAATAAGAATAAGTTCTAGAAATGGGCGGTATACCGGTACCCTCAAGTATAAGGAAAAAGGGAGAGAAGAATAAAGGTAAACATGCTCGACATACAGGAATTAATACACAATCAAGTCATACAAAACTCAATCCAGAAACTCACCGCCTCACAGTAATCATGCGCATACTCAATCGTAACAGGGAACAATATCGTAATAAAGTAACAAGAGTCTACCCATAATCCCTCAGCCGCCCTTACAACCGAGGAACGCAATCAAGTGAAAACAAACCCTCCGGCATCCCATACTATCAGAGCGTACAATCATTAAATAGCAAACAAGGGTGGTATCTCAAACAATGGATGATATGATTCATGAAAACTTCGGGGTGAAATAAAACCACCGTATGTACCTCCTCCGCTGCCGATCGGGACCTGCATGCAGGTTCCATGGAAGGACATATCCCGTATACCTCTACTCCACCATATACCTTTCCCCCTGGCACACGTAGCCCAAATCCTCAAGCCCGGAGCGGTAAGGTCTATGGAGGTCTCGAACCCCATACTAAAACTCAGAATCAAAACGTGTCCTCCGGAATCGAGTTCGGGTTTAAGCCAGTGGCTAAGTCTCAAATATGCATGCCTAGACCCTGTCTAGGACTAAAACAGTGAAAAAGATGTATCAAAAACCCTTCCAAGGGTTCCCGGGCAAAACCGGGTCTAAAACAGTAGTTAAAACATCTCAAATGCTCGACCTGGCCGAGCCTGATATCATTTCAAATCAGTAAGGAAACTCAGCTAGCACTCCGACCCGGTCGAGTCTAGCAATAGTAGTAAATCATGATAAAACCATATATTTTACCTTCTTTTACCCCAAGAAGATCCACATATCAAGTCAAATCATTTCAAAATCTAATTTCATCGAAAACGGGCCTCCGGGGCCATGCAAGGTTTAGAAAATCAGTTTTCGTAGGTTCGAAGCCAAAAATCGTAATAAAACGTGGAAAAACCTCTTTACATGCATCGAAATGATATGATCAACCCAAATAGCTGCCCGATGGCTCACAATCAACCTAACGGCCCTGCACAGGCTCTGAAGCTACTCAGCAAGCATAACCAGCCTAGAAGGATATTTTAATGTCTGGGACTCGCGAACATTCCCAATAATCCCACCTACTATGTTCCACAGTCAACAAGACCTCATGAGGTCACAAGGTTAATAACTATATCAACTAATAGGAATACTACACACAATGGAGGAAAGATATAGGATGAATCATGGAAAAGCGGTCAAGGTCTGTGGTACCAACCTAATAACTCAACCCAAGGATGCCAACTAGTACAATTTTACCCGATATATGCGAAGTCTAGGGAGTTAAGCCATTACCTACCTGTCGTCCGACGACAAGCTGCGGGAATGATGATAACCGAGGCCGAGCTGCTCCGAGAAGCTCCAAACGAGAATTAAACTATCAAATTCATGAATAAAATATTAAGATGAGTCTAACGATACCCATATTGCTACAATTGTAGCCAGGTCAATATCCAGGTCAAAAGAGGGCATGTAGGGCGCACATCCCGAAACTAATAACAAAAAGAACCACAATGACCCCAATGATGCCAAGAAGGCATGCTCCAAATTTGAGCACAATTGGACAAAGGAAGGGCATCAAAACAGCCCGCCCAAGTTGGGGATTAAAGAATGAAAAATTCGAAAATTAAAATAGAAATTGAGCAAGAATTAATTACCAAAACGACAAAAAATCAGCCCAAGATGGATAAAACTTCACACCCACTAACATGCACAAGCTTAGGGGGCAGAATCTATCACAATATTCAAGCTTTCGATGAGCATCAATGGAGGAATTAAGAGAAAAACTGAAGAAGGCAAGTTGGGGAAGATGACTTACCAAGAGGCGAAGAACTACGGATAATCGACGAAGAAATAATTCCCCAAGGTTTAGAACTGAATTGGAGCAAAATGGTTGAGAGAATTTTGAGTTTTAGAGTGAGAAAAGTGAGGAGAAGGGCTGGAAAAAATGAAATGAAAGCAATAAATAGCTTTTATCCGCAGCTGGTTTTCTGCACTTTTTAGAAAACTCGACGGGGCATTCTGGGCACAATAGAAACCGATATTCAAAAATCAATAGTGCTAATAGAGTAGAAACGGCGTTCCGGACTCAAACTAATCGATGAAACTTCCATAGTGGTCATTTGGGAGAAATGTTGACCCAAGTCAACACTAACGAAAAGGAACTCAAAGGCTCAAAATGAGTCTGACTCACCCGGAACCCAAACCAACCATCTTCCTAACCCAAACTCAACATTCCGGAGCTGATGGAATCGTCGGATTTTGAATCTAACACTCCGATCATCGAAAGTCGCCTGAAGTTACACTTTCAGTTCCAAATGGCCTGAAAACTGAGAAAACAACACAAACCCCACACCAGATGTTCTCAGGCCTCAACTAAAGGTCCAACTAGACCAAACTCATCATTTTGGAGCTAATGGAACTGTCATAATTCAATTTCGAGCATGCTAGCTAAGAATGTTGACTAAAGTCAACGATATTCTAAGTTTAAAGCTCTAAAATAGGCGAACGGCTAAAACGACCAAATGAACGACCAGGGCACCAAACTATCGGTCCCAGCAAGTCATAAATGACTTAGAGCTGCTACAGGAATGCTCTAACAGTGCAATAAATATGAAAATATGAAGATGACCGAAAGGGTCATCACAAAAGTGGAAGAACAATATAAATAGGCGAAAGCAAGGGAAATAAGTGAAGAAAGTAGACAACCGGAATATATAACATATATGTAGAATCTAACCAACCCAAAAGACCTAGTATCATAGCATAAGAGTCAGAACTACATATAAGGAGCACAGATGGATCCAAAACAATATATACAAATGTCTAAAAATAGTAATAGAGTACATGATACAAAAGATACACTAAAAGCTAAGGTTCGGCCGCCAAGAGCTCACCCTTAGTCTAAAGTAGTCCCCAAGAGATCTCCAAGCACGAATGACAACGATCTAGCAGCGATGGCCCACGCTAGAATCTGCACCAGAAAATGCAGAAGTGTAGTATGAGCACCAAATGTGAAGCAAATGGTACCCAGTAGGTATCATAGGCCGACTGGGCACATATAAGATAAAAGAGCAGTAATAAGCAGAATAGAAAACAATTAGTCACAGGAGGCAATGAATAAGTAATAAGCAGAATAGAAAACAATTAGTCACAGGAGGCAACGAATAAGTACACGGAAGCTAGCACAGAAGGAACAAGTAGGAATAATGCATATGTCTAGCTAAAGAATACACATCACAGGCGAAAGGAAGAAACACATACCCGGGATCCTCGTAACAATAAGCATATAAAGAAGAGTTTAGAAAGCAGGTAGTATACCGGTAACCCCAACGAATAGAGAAGGAGAGGAGGGAACAGTAAACATGCTCGAATATAAAGAACGATCCTAAGCATATAATCTCAAGTCAAGAGTTCAACAACTAGAAGCCCCAGGCTTACCCTTAACAATATCCAAAGACATAAGAACCACAATAGGAACCAATAGTGCAAAATTATAACAATAAGTCTACCTATAGTCCCGCGGGCGCCCATACACCCAAGGAACACAACCAAGTAAAGACAAACCCTCCAATATCCCATACTACTTGAGCGTACAATCAATAAACAACAAACAAGGGTGGTACCTCACACAAAATGATGTTATGATACACTAGGTGTGATAGAAGTAACGTATGTTACCTGCTTCCGGGGTCCTATAAGGCCTAGAAGACAGGATCCATGGAAGGTCACACATGTATACCTCTACTACACTGTATACCCTCTCTCTGGCACTCTCAGCACGTAGCCCCGGGTCTGGAAAGGCAAGGTCCATGGAGGTCCTTGACCACATACTAAATCTCAATCTCTACAACCTCATTTAAAGTGGGTCCGGATCCAATCTAGTAGCCAAACCTCTAATATGCATGCCCAGAATTTGTCTAGATCTAAAATAGTGAATTAAGTCTCAAAACCCCATCAAGGGTGCTCGGACATGACCGGGTTTAAAATGGTGGTAAAACAGCTCAGATGCTCGGACCGACCGAGTCTAATATCATCTCAATTTAGTAAAATGCCAATCTAGCATCACGACCCTCTCGAGTCTAGCAATAGTAGGAAAACCGCGATAAAAACTCATCTTCTATCTCTTTTACCCAAAAAAGATCCATGAAAGGCATTTCCAAACCAATTTAAAGTCATTTCAGCAGAAAATGGGTCCCCGGGACCATGCACGTTTAGAAAACTAGTAAAAGTAGGCCCAAAGCACAAATCGTAGTAAAATATGTGGAAAATATTTTATTATGCATGGGAATGGCATGATCAATCACAAATAGTAGCCCGACGGCTCAAAACTAACCCATCGGCCCTGCACAGGCTCAAATCGCTCTACAACATAGATAGCCAGCCTAAAATTGCGATAACAATGTTTGGGACTCACGGACACCCCCAAATAACCCACCATCTATAGTCTAGAGTCAATACAAGGCCACATATAACCAAAAAGGGGATAATATCATTTTACAAAAATACTACACACAACGGAGGAAAGAAATCAGGCAAACATAGAAAAGCGATCAAGGTCTATGGTGCCAAACTATAAACCCAAACCAAGGATGCCAATTAGTACAATTTTATCTTATCTATGCGAAGTCTAGAGAAGTTAGACTATAACCTACTTGTCGTCCAATGACAAGCTACTAGAAAGACGATGTCCAAGCCCGAACCGCTCTGAAACAAAATCAAACTCGAATATAGACTTGAATAACTTGACGTAGATGATTGATTTTCTTTTGGAGATTAAATATAGCATCAAAAATAATTTGTCCATCCAAACATCCTCAACATGTGTCGTACGCACATATATATAGAATGTATACAGCAAGTAAATATTGCTGAAGACTTTTCTCAAAGTGTCCCATGAATACAAATGCATAGGTAAAGATGTATATACATAAAAGTGGTCTTTGACCGACCAAACAAAGTAGATAATTTAAAAATTAATTATCACATAAGTAAATAACTAATGCTACACATCTGTGCCACCACACTTAATAAAATTAGTTGTACATTTCACTCCACATCCACGTGGGAGTGGAGTGCCACCACAAGTTCTATTTTATCTCATTATGTAGGTACTCGAGTATTATATAGGTTCATGGTAGTTTAAATACAACTCTTTAAATATATCATAATTAATAAAAAATTATTTCAAATAAAACCTACTATATTATAATAATAATTTTCAACATAACTAAGTTTACTATCTCCATTTAAAATATTAATAACTTATAAAACTCTTGTAAAATAGATACATACACGAATATATTGTGACAAAAGTATTTTTCATAAATATTTAATATATTTTAGGAAGGCAATAAGAACAAAAATTATATCAAATGGGGACACCTAATCCTCAAAAATATTACGAGACCTCGAATCAGAATCGACCTTCCCACAAGGTCAGTTGAGGTCATATGATCGCAAATTACTATCACATGATTCGGTAACATTACTCTTAACAAGGCACTGAACCACCGGTCCAAGCGAGCCATAAATGACTTGGGGCCGCTACAGGAAAGCTCTAACAGTGCTAAGAAAGCGTAAACGCAAAAATGTCCAGAAGGGTCATTACATCATCCACTACTAAAAAGGACTTTCGTCCTTGAATGTCAAGGACAAACAGTACCTGAAGGCTCAATCAGCTGCGGATACTGAGCCCATATATCTCTCTAAGTCTCCCAGGTAGCCACCTCGACCGGACTATGCCTCCACCGAACTTTCACTACCGAAATCCCTCTAGATCTCAACCTCCTAACATCTCTGGCTAGTATTACAACCGGCTCCTCAACAAAGGACAAACTCTCATCCAACTGAACAAAATCCCAATGCAACATATGAGACTCTTCTGGAACATACCGGTGCAACATTGAAACATGAAATATAGGATGTATAGCTGAAACATTGAAGGCAAGGCTAACTGATAGGCAACACTACCAACCCTCTGGAGAATCTCAAACAGCCCACTGTACCTGGGGTTAAGCTTGCCCCACCGATCAAATCCCATCACACCCTTTATGGGCGACACTCGGAAGCCCCAAGCTTAACCTTAACAATATCCAAAGTCATAAGAACCACAATAGGAACCAATAGTGCAAAATAGTAACAATAAGTCTACCTATAGTCCCACGGGCGCCCATACACCCAAGGAACACAACCAAGTGAAGAAAAACCCTCCGACATCCAATACTACCAGAGCGTACAATCAACAAACAACAATCAAGGGTGGTATCTCGCACAAAATGATGATATGATGCACTAGGTGTGATAGAAGTAACATATGTTACCTGCTTCTGGCATCCTATAAGGCCCAAAAGACAGGATCCATGGAAGGTCACACCCTTGTACCTCTACTACACTGTATACCCTCCCTTCAACACTCTTAGCACATAGCCTCTGGTCCAAAATGGTGAGGTCCATAGAGGTCCTCGACCACATACTAAATCTCAATCTCGACAACGTTGTCCGGAGTGGGTCCGGATCCAATCTAGTAGCCAAAGCTCTAATATGCATACCCAGACTCTGTCTAGGTCTAAAATAATGAATTAAGTCTCAAAATCCCATCAAGGGTTCCCAAACATGACCGGGTCTAAAATAGTGGTAAAACATCTCAGATGCTCGGACCGACCGAATCTAATATCATCTCAATTTAGTGAAATGCCAATCTAGCATCATGGCCCTGTTGAGTCTAGCGATAGTGGGAAAACCACGATAAAAACTCATCTTTTAACTCTTTTACCCAAAGAAGATCCATGCAAGGCATTTCCAAACCAATTTAAAGTCATTTCAGCCGAACATGGGCCCCCGAGACCATGCACGTCTAGAAAACTAGTAAAGGTAGGCCAGAAGCCCAAACCATAATAAAATATGCAGAAAATCCTTTATTATGCATGGTATTGGCATGATCAATCACAAATAGCAGCCCAACTGCTCAAAACCAACCTATCGGCCCTGCATAGGCTCCAATCGCTATACAACATAGATAGCCACCATAAAATCGTGATAAGGATGTCTAGGACTCATGGACACCCCCAAATAACCCACCATATATGATCCAGAGTCAATACAAGGCTACACAGGACCACAAGGGTGATAATAATATTCTACAAAAATACTACACACAACGGAGGAAAGAAACGAGGCGAACATAGAAAAGCAATCAAGGTCTATGGTGACAAGCTATAAACCCAACCCAAGGATACCAATTAGTACAATTTTATCCTATATATGCGAAGTCTAGAGAAGTTAGACTGTAACCTACCTGTTGTCTAATGACATGCTACTAGAACAACGATGTCCAAGCCTGAACTGCTCCAAAACGAAATCAAACTCGAATTTAGACTTGAATAACTTGACGTAGATGATTGATTTTCTTTTGGAGATTAAATATAGCGTCAAAAATAATTTTTCCACCCAAACATCCTCAACATGTATCATATGCACATATATATAATGTATACAACAAGTAAATATTGTTGAAGACTTTTCTCAAAGTGTCCCATGAATACAAATGCATAGGTAAAGATGTAGATACATAAAAGTGGTCTTTGACCGACCAAACAAAGTAGATAATTTAAAAATTAATTATCACATAAGTAAATAACTAATGCTACACATGTGTGCCACCACACTTAATAAAATTAGTTGTACATTTCACTCCACTTCCACGTGGGAGTGGAGTGCCACCACAAGTTCTATTTTATCTCATTATGTAGGTACTCGAGTATTATATAGGTTCGTGATAGTTTAAATACAACTCTTTAAATATATCACAATTAATAGAAAATTATTTCAAATAAAACCTACAATATTATAATAACAATTTTCAACATAACTAAGTTTACTATCTCCATTTAAAACATTAATAACTTATAAGACTCTTGTAAAATAGATACATACACGAATATATTGTGACAAAAGTATTTTTCATAAACATTTAAATTATTTTAAGAAGTCACTAAAAACAAAACTTATATCAAATGGGGACACCCTATCCTCGAAAATATTACGACACCTCGAATCAGAATCGACCTTCCCACAAGGTCAGTTGAGGTTATACGATCGCAAATTACTATTGCACGATTCGGTAGCATAACTCTTAATAAGACTAGGCTCTAAAATAGGAAAACGGCCATAAACACCAAATGAACGGCCAAGGCACTGAACCACCGGTCCCAGAAAGCCATAAATGACTTGGGGCTACTACAGGAAAGCTCTAACAGTGCTAAGAAAGCGTAAACGCGAAAATAACCAGAAGGGTCATTACAAAAAAAATCCTAAAACTCAGTTTTTAATTCCAAAAATGTCACGAAATTTTTAAAAATTACTTCACCCATTTTTTACCCCTCCATACTTAGCCCAGACCCGACCCAACTAAAAAAACTTAATCCCTCTTTTATTTAAACCCAACCCAAACCCTTTTTGTGACCCAGTAGAAGAGGGTTGAGCTTTTTTTCATTTAGGTTAGTTCTGGAGGGGTTAAAAAGGGTGACATAATTTTTTGAAGTCACGTGATAATTTTTTAATTAAAAAACCAGTTTCAAAATATCTTTTTTAATTCAGTAAATATAGATTTGTTAACTAATAGGGTAAATATGCACCATTTGTTAGATGGAAGTATATATGCACCCTTATACCTCTTCTTCTTTTCTCCTCAACACAATACACCAAATGACCCCTAACTTTCTTCTCTATCTTCGTCTCTCAGAACAGACGACAACAACAACGAAACCCAGAAACTCTCCATCAAACTCCACCAAACAACGAAATCAACAGCTCCAAACAACTCCCAAATTCTCAGAAATCATTACCCCTCTGTCAAAATCCCTTTGTTTTCGTTTGTTTGTACGAAGGTGCCTTGCTGGCAGATTCTAGAAGAACTAAGAACCATCCCAGGTGTCCTCAATGTTCGTACCCCCTTAAAAATCATTGGCACATGATCTATTTCATACCAACAGGGTACAGACGTGTCTTCATCAGGAGGTTTTTTATTTTGGATTTCAAAATCCCTCAAAGTTCTATCCGATTTCCCCAATTTTTCCCCCCTAAATTTCTACCCATTGCAAACCCTAAATTTCCCCTATATAAACCCTTCTAAGATGGAGGATTAGGGGTTGGCTCTTGGAATTTCTTGAGTTTCTTTTGGAGAACCACTCTCTAGCTCACTGAAAACCAAAAGTTGCAGAGAAAAATACTCACAGAAGGGTTCTTTTTTAATCCAATAAGTTTTGTTCAAACTCCGGTGGTGTGAAGTCCACAACAACCAAGATCGAAGCCCTGGTTTGCTGCTCTGAAGAAAGTAAGCACTTTGCCCTTTTGTTCTTCTTTTTAAGAGGTTATGTCGAGTCTGTGTTCTTAGAAACCTTCATATTGGATTTAGGTTGGTCTCGATTGGTTTGATGTTAAAATAGTGATTGTTAGTTGTGAAGTATGTTTATTGAAATAATGGTTAAAGTCTTGAAAATTTTGTTTTGTTTTGTTCTTCTCTGATGTTCTTTTCATTTTAATAGCTATTTTTTCGGGTCTCATATGAACGTCGATATGTTGTTTGCTTCACTATTTAAACCTCTTATGCTTGTTGTAATAACCTAGAAAGAAATACTAGTGTCTATTTTGATAATGTTTTGTGACTGCTACACGCCCTTGTAAATGCTTGTTGTGTAAAGGTTTTCGTTTAAAGAATCAATTTATCAAGCATGAATGAGTTTGTTTCGGGATAATTTTGTTCAACCTCTATTTAACTCATTTTCTCTACTTCCTGTAGGTATAAATATGTGTTTCTCATATGCTCAAAATATGTTCAAACACAGTCATCTTTTTCATTGTCTTTTTAGCAGACAGTCTCTTTATGTAGATAAAAATAGGTTGGTCTCGTTTTGATAACTATGTATTAAGTTTTCTTGTTAATTTCAGCAAAAATTCTCCGTTGTATGCTTAAATTCTTCTTCCCCCTTTTCCCTTCTTCCTTGTATGTCACATTTGATTTCCTTGATAAGGGGCTGCTCTTTCTAAAAAATGTGTCACAAAGTCTTTCATGTTTTGGATCTGTCAGAAAAATGAGTTTTCCTACCCCTATTTGAATCATCTTAAGAAGTCAAAATTCTTCCTTTTTTTATTTATCAACTGTGTTTGCTTATCAATATGACTGAGTAGCAATGCTTAGGAGTAAAGAATGTGTTTTGAGCATGATGTCCGACTGAATATTACCTTGTCTCCATGTTCCTTTTAAACGATCTATGATTTTGTTAGACCATAGCAGTGCTCTCTTCCTTGTTTGATTTGAGGAATATTAGGATTTGTTGACAATTGTAGCTAGAATCTTTCCATGGAAACACTTCTGTTAAAGGTTGTTTTAGCTCATATATTCCCTTCCCTGCTTTATAACATGTCTTGTTTGTTTTCATCTCACAAAAAGACATTATTGTTTGGAAAAGAATGCAATTGTTCTCTATGGTCTTGTTGTTAGAGAGGTCTGTACAACTCTCTCCTTGGAGACTTAGCATGACCTTGATATATCTAAAGATTCTTGCTTGTTTAAGAGTGGGACTTGAACCTACGTGTGTCATGAAGACCAAATATTTTTCTGCTTTGTGTGCCTGAATTGCATAAATCAAAGTCAGAAACATGTGTGATTAATTGTTTTCCTTACTCATATTATCTGAATATTGGAGATCTTGTTGATCTTTTATTCCTTTTCTTTTGTGCATGAACATTATTGATGAGTCCATTCAGACTCCCCGATTTTCTCCTATGCATCTCGTTGGGCTAGCAAGCCCGACATCATCGAGTCGTTTCACCTCTAGTTTCAAAGCTCGATGAACGGGTCACAGAGAAAGAGAAAATGGGTTTAAAACCCATAAATATTCATGCAGCAGCCCAATTGGAGAAAGATACGAGTGTTTAGACCAGGAGTCTAAGTTGTTATGAAATTAGGCCAAGCCCATGAGTATATAGCAGCATCAAGAATGGGCCAAAGGTCCAAAATGTTTTGGCAAGTGAACTGGAACAAATTTCCAAATGGCTGCAACAAGTGGGCCTTAAAGCCCACAATTTAGATTTAGGACAGGTCCTAATTGAGTTAAAAAGCTTAATTATCTATTTCTCTTTATTTTATGTGGTTTTAGAAATTATTATTGTATTATCTGGACTAACTCTTTAACTTAGTTGATTTATCCCCAAAGGAATGAACATTTCTTGTTTAAATCTTCTTTAACCACTTATTGTTTTCACCATGTTAAAAACAGTTGAGCATCTTTAAATTGTCGAACAAGCATGCTTTCTCATAGACAAATTCCTTATGTGTTTTGTTCTTTCTTTCTAAATGTCATCAAGTTATATTCATTATGCTTTTCTCAAGTTAAAAACAAGATGTTCTTCTCAAAATGAACAAAACTCTTTCTTTAAAAAGTTAGTCAAAATAAGTTATTTTCAAACAAGTCAAGATAACCGCAAGTTAGCGGATGTTTCGAATGCCTTAAAACCCTTCTCGAAATATTAATAGGAACCTCTTACCCAAAATCTCTTTGAATTTTTAAAGTTATGTCTATTTTAACTTTAGAAACTTTTGTAAGTTTTTCTTGGTTTTCCTTTTTATAAAACTAAGTGGCGACTCTTGCTTTTATTTGAAAAAGTTTTGAAACTTTAACTTGGTTTTCAAAAATGAATTTTCAAATAGTTGAAACCTAAACCATTTTTCTCTAAAACAAAAATGGCGACTCTGCTGGGGATAATTCAACTAGGTTCTAACCTTATTGTTTGCAACTAACTTATTTGACTAACTATTCGGATTGTAATAATTAGTAAACTTTATCGCTTTCCTTATTTGTTTACTTTTCCAAAAAATATAAATATTCATGCCTCTCTTGGCAAAGCATTAGCATGCATTAGGGGTAAAAAGGTGATTATGCAAGTATTTACAATCGTTCTTAACAAAAATATATTTTTTTCCAAAATAGACGAGTGGAGTAGTTGACCCACGGTTGGTTAACGATCACTTGTTGTTTTAGCCCGTGGTTGTCCGCCCGAGTTCCCGGTAAATTTCAAAACCTATTCTAGTAAACCTAGGTTAGAGCGAAACCAAATCCCTTGCTTAGGCATTGACTAAGTTGATCCGATATCCAAGGGGTATCGGGTCTATTAGTAAGACCACCTTGTGTTCGAAAAGGCCCATGGCCCGAAAGAACAATCATCCCTTATGTGTTTAATTGAAGGATGTGATGTCGGGTTGTACGAATCATTGTTCCTCGGGGTTGAGAATTTTTAGATAGTTCTTCATTATCAATAGAAGATTGCCATCTGAAAGGCGTTTGGAATTCAAAGAAGTACAAGGAGTTCGAGAATAAAGGACCAGCCACGGCGGCCTAGTTTAGGATTGTACCCCTGCGTGGGACTAATACCGAATGTATATCCTTTCCCTTACTTTGTATCCCCATTTTATTTAATCGGTTTGCATATAATATTTTGAGGCAATGGAACATTTACAAATGACATGCATATCCTTCAATTCGTTAGGCCTACCTTTGGCATAAAAAGGTCACATATTCGTATAGGATGCATTATGAACTGTTATATGATATAACAATCTTACGTGCTTATGTATATTGCTCAAATCAAAGGTGAATTGATCCACTCCTATTTGAATATTTTAGAACCCATAGGCGGGATAAAAGCCCACTGTGCAAAGTCCGGCCAAAATCGCTCTTGGAGTTCTTCAAATTTCCCCAAAAAAATCCAAAAACTTCTTAAAACCCTTTTAAGTCTTGTTTGAAAAATGAACTTGCCCTATCCGAACTACAACCTTTCAAGACTCGGCCCATATCCTTAAGAGATTTTCATTTCTCCATTTTGACAGAGATGCCAAAAGGTTCAGAAGACGCATCAAGTGTTACAAGACAAATATCAAGAGATAAAGACTCAACAAGTCAACTTTACTAATAAAATCTACTTATCCTAAATAGATGGGTCAATTCCTGTCCATCGAATCCTCGACTCAATAAATAATTGTGGATCAATTTACCTTGACAAAAAGCAACTTTATGTGTTTAAAAGTAATTCTTGCGTGTTTATTTTCGATCAGATATCTTGTATTGTTTATCACTAACAGGATCTAACATATTGGCCTTTGAGTTGTTTTACTTCAACAGGTAACAGAAACTGATCTGTGTTGACAAAATTGGCCGAACATCCCTAATTCACCCGTTCAAAGGCAGACATAGATTCCCCCTTTAACCTTCAATTTTCTAAGGGCAAAATGAATGATAGTGAGGAAGAGAATGCTTTGGTCGTGAGAGACAATATTATTGATGAACAGAGTGAAATGATTGTCGAACTGGAAAGGAAGCTAGAGAAGATGCAAGAAGAGGTGCAGAAAGCCAAGGATATGGCGAGCTTGGCTATTTCCACTAATACCCCAACTCTGGGAAACTCCCAAACCCCTCTACAAATCTTTCCACTCAATTCCCTGTTAACCAAAAACCGTTTGAGGGATATCCCTCCTGCCTCCGCACCTAGACCTTCCAATGAACCTCTCTCCAATAACCCTCCTCATATCAGATCCTCGTATCAAATTCATACTCCTCCTGTCCAACACACTAACCAAAACAGCAACCCAAGTGCCTACAGCCCATAAAACCTCCCTCCAAACTACCAAAATACGCCACCAAACACCTACAACTCCCAGAACAACCATCCCAATATCACTAACCCACACAACTATACCCCCCACATACCCAAATGCCATTCCACATGTCCACCCTCCGCCTGTCCTGAATATGTTGCCTACCATTTTTCACGCTATGGCAGAACCATACACTGCCCTCCCATAAAGCCCCGATCTTGACCACTACAAGGAGAACGAGAAAGAGTTGAGAGCTACAGAGAAGAAGCATGATTATGACATGGCGCAAATGAAAGAGGAGATAGCCAGGATCAAGGAGTTTAGAGGATCGTCTTATGAAAAGGGCTATCACTACGACGATCTTTGTATCCCTCCGGAGATGGACCTGCAAGACGGATTTAAGATTCCCAAGTTTGAGACCTTCAATAGTGTTGGAAATCTCGAGGCTCATCTGAGAAGCTATTGTGACCAAATGGTTGGTGCAAGGAAGAACAACGCCTTATTGATGAGAATGTTCAGTTGAAGTGTAAGCGGGGAATCTTGGAGTGGTTCACCGCCCAAAAACTGAAGAAATGGTCTAAATGGAGTAATTTGGCCCGAGACTTTGCCCAAAGGTTTGCCAATAATGTGGAATTTGTCCCAGATTGATACTCTCTAGGTTGTATTAGGCAGAAATCAAATGAGGACTTTCGAGACTACACCTATAGATGGAGAAAAGAGTTAGCAAGAATTTGGCCTCCTATGACCAAAGAGGAGATAAGCGTGGTGTTTATGTGCTCTCGGGAATCGGAGTTCTATGACAAAATGATATCAGCGATTAAACCAAATATCACCGACCTAGTTAAGATTGGTGAAATTGTTGAGAAAGGTCTTTGAAATAGTAAGATTATCAAAGCCTCAGCGTCATTGGGATCAGCGGGATTCCCCAGAAAGAAGAGGGAAAAAGAATCTTCAGTATCCTCTTGTTCGAGAATGAAACAAAAAAAAACTTAAGAGCCAACTATAAAAAGTCACTCCTTCTGACAACCCCTCCCCCAGCTCCACAAAATCCTCAACCAATTTTCTATACTCAACCTATTTATCAAACTCCACAACCAAACGTGCATCCCATACACCAAGCTCCACAACCAAATATCCAACCCACTTACCAAGCTCCTCCTCAAAATTTCCAAGTGTATCAAAAGGCTCCCGAGAATGAAAACAATCGCCAGGTTTTGCCTCCCACTAATACCGATCTCCCTCACCCTAATCTAGAAAAGAAAGTTCCTTGAACTTTCACCCAGCTGGCTGAGGCCAGAAGTCAGTTGTACGAGAGATTGAAGGCTTCCGGATTTATCCATCCTATTCAACCCAAACCAGGCAATACTGACTCTCGCTTCTTTAAAGCCGATCGACATTGTGCTTACCATTCTGGGGGCGCTGGACACAATATTAAAGATTGGGTTAACCTGAGGCATATGATTCCGGACTTGATCAATCAAAATGTAGTCACGCTGCAGACAGCATCACCAAAGGTTAAAAATAACCCGCTCCTAAATCACGGGGGAGCCGCTGTGAATATAATTGAGATAGATGAAGACTGGGTCATAAGCAAGTCCTAGTGCCAGCCAGTCCGAGAAATCTAGAAAAGTTAGAGAAATATGTAGCTACATTGAGTATTGCAGAGAAGCCGCAATCTATTGTGCTAGCAGCACCTCAGCAAGCTTTTGCCTTGGTACCAGTGGAAAAGGAGTTCATAGTTGAGGCTGTCGTAGCCCATGGTATGACAAGGTCGGGAAGATGTTATATCCTCTATGACTTGGTGAATGATGATTAAAAAAAGACCACCAGAAGAGACCAAGCACTGAAGGTGAAGTGGAAGAATTCTGGAGGATAATGCAGTCGAAAGAGTATTCCATAGTAAAGCATTTGGAGAAGACCCCCGTCCAGATTTCTATTTGGGCGTTACTCATGAGTTCTCAGTACCACAGGCAAGCATTGCTCAGAGTCCTGAACGAAGCTTATGTATCAATAGGTACTAGTGGTGAGCCAAGTTTTAGGGGGCCACCGCATTTGCTTTAGTGACAATGAGTTGCCATTTGAAGGCATGATGCACCATAAATCCTTACATGTCACTATCAAGAGTCAAGATAAGATTGTGAGCAGAGTATTGATTGATGATGGATCGGGGCTGAACATCTGCCCATTGTCCACACTCACCCAATTGGAGTTGATCTAGGAAAGATTCACCAGAGCAGAGTCAACGTGAGAGCCTTCGATGAAGGTCAAAGGGACACTACCAGAGAAGTTAGCCTGCACATCAAAATAGGACCCACCGAGTTTCCTACAGAATTCCAAGTCATGGATATTACCACTAGCTACAACTTTATTTTGGGAAGACCATGGATCCACTGAGCTGGATCTGTTCCATCAACTTTGCATCAAATGGTAAAGTTCATCTGGGAGGAACATGAGGTGGTGATACATGGTGAAGGGAGTCACCTAAGCTGCTCTAATGGTTGTGTCCCTGTGATTGAAGAAGTCCTGAGAGGAAGCGATTTGTACACCGTAGAGATAATCAATACCACGGGAGAAGATCTTGCTCCTCAAATTACCATGCCACATATCTATAAAATTCTTGTGACTACGACGCTGAGGAGCGGATATGAACCAGGTTTTGGGTTGGGAAAGAATTTCGATGATATGACTGAGCCCTTGAGCATCCCCATATAGTTGACCAGGCATGGACTAGGGTATGTGTCTCAAGAGGACAAAGGGAGAATCGAAAGAAAGAAGCAATCGGGACCGCCCAAGCCACTCCCTCACTTGTATCAGTCATTCCCAGTGAGCATTAGTTCCCAAAGCGACGGGTTAGAGGATGGAATTGGAAAGCTTTGAGGAATACGATGTTGTAATAGAAGAAACCTCCAAAGAAGCCATGATTAGGGATGCCAGGCCCGGCGAAAAGTTGTAGAATTGGGTCACAACTCCCCTCGTGACTCTCCACTCGACTGGGTAAATAAAGAATCTATTTTATGAAAAATTGGTGATGGTCCAAATGAGGCTCCGCGACCCACCCTTTATGATTTAATGTTCCTCCAACCGTGTACTGCTTTTCAAAAGGAACGAACCTGCATTCATGTGGGTTGTAGCCATAGTTTGTAAAATATTTTCAAAATTTTAATGAAAGCCTCCTTATTTTGAAAACATTTACTATTAAAAAATATCTATGTTTACTTGCTATTATCTAACCCGTTTTGTTTTGGTTTCAGTAATAACAAGTTAAAACCTGTCACTGTCATGTTATGCCAAGAGCTGAATGAACAAGTCAGAAGATACGATATTGGAGCCGAAGGGTATGTTAAAGAAATCATGGTCCTGGAACGAACAACTAAGAAGTCTAAGAACTTTGAGGACCAGCAAAAACCCTACCTAAAAGAGTTCGAGGTGGTCAATCTGTGAGGCAACGGTCAAGTTGAAGAAATCAGCATAGGTGTTCATTTGACAAAGGCGCTAAAAAAAGAACTTATCAGTCTGCTCAACTCATACATCGACATCTTAGACTAGTCCTACAATAATAGGATAAGAATGAGCACAAACATCATATTCTAAAATTTATTTGTCAATCCATAATTCAATCCAAGGAATGGACAGTTGATCCTTCCCTCCCATAAGACAAAGGAAAGTTTGCACCAAATTGGAAAGGACTGTACATTGTCCAAAAAGTGCTATCTGGAGGAGCTTTGATTTTATTCTAGATGGATGATCAAGTATGCCCCAAGCCTATAGCAACTCTGATGATGCGAAGAGATATTACGCCTAAAGACGGTTTCTTTTCCTTCTATTTCTTTCCATGTAATCGCATTTTCTAATTGTAATCGTATTTTCTGATTGTAATTATTTTTAATAGCTTAAAATATCCCTAGCCTCTATGTACGAACTACGTCTGACCATAATTCTCAAGAATGAGATACGTAGGTTGCATGTGTCGGCTTTGGTCAACCCCTTAGGAAAATCTATTTTTTCCCTTTTTATCTTAAACTACGTTCGACCTGAATTCTCAAGAATGAGATACATAGGAGGCCTTTGTCAGCTTCGGTCACCCTTTTATTTATTTCTAACATTCTCCCACTATAAGTGTGGGAACTATGTTTGACTTGATTCCTTCTCAACGGGATACGTAGGTGCCACAACAATTCGGTCATATCACCCAGAAAATGGAAACTGGGGCAGAATTTTCGAGAAAAGAATCTCAAAAATTCAGAAGGCAAAGATTGTCTCCAAGCATGTCAAAATAAAGAATATGCTGAAGAGCAACTAAAGTGAATCTCAAGAAAGAATCTCATAAATCCCCACAGAGTCTCAAACCTCATATCATAAGAATAAGATTCATCATGATACCTTTAACTGGGGAAGAAATTTTGAGTGGGATCTCAAAATTTCCACCAAGCTTTGCTTGGGAATTCACAGACAAACTCTGAGGAATTCCCCAGCACCGAGAAATCAGAGTCTACTTCAAAATCCCAAGCTATAGAAAAATTCCAGGTGGATTCATTCCCAGCTATGACAGAGTTCTCTGAAGATCATTTCCAAACTCCCCAACTAGGACAACAAAAGATCTCCAGAGTCCGCCAGCAGTATATTGGAAATAACAAGGCCTCGAGTAAAGGACATTCGTTGAGATAGAACATGACATGATAGGAAAAGACCTTTCCAAACTATCCTTTTTCAAAATCATTGTTTTTCAAAGAACTTGCTTGAAAAATCTTTACAAAAGACTAATTTTACTCCTTTATATGTCTACCATGACCCGGGGAGTCTAGGATGATGAGTGCCCGAGAATGGGAATCATTACCATGACCCGAGGTGTCAAGGACGATGAGTGCTCGAGAATGGGAAGCATCCAGAAAGGCAAAGCAAGGAGCAGAAGATCGAAGGAGGTCAACACATATCAGTTTCTCCAAAAAACTAACAATTTTTCTGTGGATGCAGGTTTTCCTAAAAATTATGTTAGAAATCAGTGAAAGTCCCTCTCTATCCAATGCGTTCAAAGCAACACAACGAGACCAGATTCCCCAAAATTGGTGACAAAAGCCAAAATGATGGGAAGAAGCTGAAAGAGGCAAAAGCTCCTAGAACGGACAAAATATCTTGTAGTTTGTAGGAACTACTAGATAAAGAGAGATCGACAACATCCTCGATTCCCCTAGCAGATCAGGACATTTTGGTCAACTCTAAAAATTAGAACACCAAAAGAGAGTTCTTTGCCGATCCCCAGCAAGTCACAAATCACCACGAACAGACGATGTTTGAAAATGGTACTTGTGGTTGTCCCCAGAAATGGGCATGACCATTTTATTCACATTTGAAATAAAATTTGTTTGGTTTAGCTTCATAGACATCGTCTTTAAAGATTTTTCAAGTTTAACTGTGGTCGCTAGTAAGAGCGACGTTGTGTCTACTAATTGTTTGCCTTGGGCACAGGTACACACAAAGGAGTCAATATGGCAATATAAAAATCAAAGGTGATGTTTTCTGCAACTGTGATGTAAAACGATACACCAAAGATGAACACAACAAATACAATAGAGATGGATTCAAAGGATTATCAAGAAAAGAAAGAAATTAGATTAGAGAGAATAGAAATTAGAAGAAAGAAAGGTTAATCTAACAATTAAATACACATATAATTACTAGATTAAACCATGGGAGAAGAGAATGAACTCATACAATGAATTCTTACCAAGAATTCAAGAAGGGTTCATGAAGAGATAAAAGGGCATCCCTAAGGTCACAAAGGAGTCTTCAATATCCAAAAACTAACTAACTAATGAAATAAACCCTAATTTCTACTATTTATAATAGTAGACAAATCAACCTAAGATAGTTACAATAATACCCTTGAGCTAAAAACAAGGAAACTAATGAAATTATTTTATCTAGTCAATTAATTATTCAAAATATAGTCACCTCTTGATTAAATTTCCACTTTAGTATATTGTAGACTTTCCATGCTTCTTTCATTAATCTTCTAAGGTTTTCAAATACTTTGGATCTAGTTGATGGTCTTCATACCCATGATGACTAATTTATATTCCATCATTCTCCTCTTCTTGAAAAGAATTCGTCCTCGAATTCAAATCTTGCAATACAAAGGAGAAAACAATAACAAGACAAAGATTATTATAATTCTTTAAAATAATACCAACATAATAAGAATCATCACTGGGATCAAATACAAACCTTAATCCCCTAACAATATCAAGAATCACAATAAGTATCTCCAAAAATATCAATAATAAATCATTATTCAAAAATAAAATCAAATAAATCTCTTTAATTAGATCACGCCTATCGTTAAATAACTTGTCATCACATTTGAGAAAAAAAGTATTGACATAATTTAACAAGAATGTATCTTCAAAAAGTGGAGTAGAATAAGTAAAGAAATTAATACCCATGCTAGCATCAATTACTTCACTTTTATTTATAGGCTCATTATTATCTTCCCACATTGTATCCGATAGTGAATTACCATATACCTTGTAGCCTTCAAATGTTGCTACACCATCAATTTCACCAAACATATCACTATGTTCATCATTAGAAATGATCATGTTATCTTCAAATAAAACATTATCTTTAAAGAGAGAGAAATCAATATTCAATGAAGAATCCAAGCATTGAAATTCACTCTCAAAAAGATAAATGTCTTCTTTCCCAAGATTATCCATGATATGATCTCTATGAGTGAAACAAGACATAGGATCAATAACACTAATGCATACTCCAAGAGTCACTTGTTCGTCCTTCAAACTCATTAGTTCTCACATCACTAGTTGGCAAAAATTTAAGCTCACAAGAATCAACAATTTTGATTTCACACTTTAACTCAATTAATGGAGTAAAGTCAAAATGCAATAAACCATCACTACTTTTAAAATGACACACATTGCCACCAACATCATGAATTTCATCAAATGAAATCAAAGTAGAATCAAGAAACTCATTTTCATCTCTATCAAATAATGGTGGAGTGTCATACTCAAAATCCTCATTCTTTTCAAAAGAACCAACTACATTTTCAACACTAAGTTGAGATTCACTAAATAATTCACAAGTCCCCTCAACTAGTGGCATTTAAACACAAACAAGTTGGCTATCACAAATCATTTCAAGAGAATCACATTTATTAAATTCATGCTTATTATGGAGTGACTCCTCAATACCACCATCAACAATAAGAGCATTCTTTTTACATAAGGAATATTCATAATCCACAACATCATATGTAATCAAAGAATCTCTTTTTAATCCTCCAAATTTATCACAAGTGTGAACACTAGTTGTAAACACATTAAAATCAAAAGAATCATCACAATGGTTTTCACAAGTAACTTTAACTAGTGCTTGAATACAACATTCAATATCACTTTTATCACAAAGAAAAGAATTATTTTGCTCAAAATAAAAATAACTTTCACCAAAACTAAACTTTTCTTCAAGCACACTCAAAAAAAATAAAGTATTAGAGTTAGCCATTTTACCTTGAAACGCTCCTTAAATTCCTTCTTTACCTTTGCTTTTATCATTTATGTTCACTTGAACACTTAAAGAAGTAGTGAGTGGCTCAACCAACTCTTGAATCTTCAACGATGGAAGACTTTTCATTATCGTTTTCTTCATGCCTTCATTTTCAAGTGTACCTACAAAAGAGACATTGCAACTACGAAAAGAAAAATTAACATTAGAGTTAAAACAAGAAGCAAGCTCTCTCAAACTCTCTTTTTCTTCACTTCTCTCAATTTTCTTTTCCTCTTTTTTTTTTCATTTTTCTCATTTTAAAATGCTTCTCTTTTTTCTTGTGGCAACACACTTACTATCCTCAACTCAAGCTCTCCTTTTTCCACTCTTTAGTTGCCACTTGTCACTCCCTTACTTCTCTCAATCTTTTCTCTCTCAAGATTATATAATATTGGACAAGGCCCAAGAATTCCTTTTGAAGGATTAGGATGACTCTTCACTTCAACTTTAAACTTTACACTTTGAGAATCATCAACTTTTCTCTTCATGATCTTCTCTTTAGCAATGACATCTTTTTCCTTAAGCTTTGCATTTCTTCTTGTCAATTTTAGCAACTCCAAGTACCTTTCTTTCACCTTCAAAAGTGTAGATGGCACAAAGGAATAATTTGACCTCTGAGTTGACACAACACTTGTTAGTCTTTTTATCAAATGTAGGTTCTTTTTCAATTATTAAAGACCTCCTAAGTAACAAGTGACAAGCTTTCATTGGGATAATATCACATAGTACTTCATCATGAAATTTGCCAAGTTGGCACTTCACCAAAACTTGTTTTGTGATCTCTAAAGTTTCTTTTTCATTAGAACATAACAAATTATATGGTTGAGGATGTTTTCTAGTCTTCAACTTTAAATGCTCAACCATGCTTGAACTTGCAATATTTATGTAACTCTTGTTATGTATAATCATGGCACTACAAAGTCCTTCAATTTTACCATAAATATTAAACATGTTCTTTCTTTCTTCCCTAAATTGGTCAATGCATGCTTCATCACACTCATGTTATTCAACAAAATGATCCCCTTTTATCAAAGCATTCAAGTCATCATTAGGTCGATGCACAATATTTCTACCATGAGTAGTATATTTATTCACATTTTGTCTCACTTTTTTTGTGAAAGATCTACTATCTCCTCCTGCAACAAAACAAACATAAGAACTACTACTATTCTCATGTTTAGAATTAGAACCATAGTAAAAAATGAACAAAGATATTCTTCAAGTGTTTCCTCATTATCATCATCAAGCCCACAACCACTTTCTTCACTATTTGATTCATCACAAGAAGAGTATGTGGAAGAGTCATACCTTGAAGCATCACCATCTTCAAAGTCATTGTTCGAAGCATAAGAGTCTCCACACTCATATTTTTCACCATAAGATCCATAACTTTCATTTGCTCCATGATCTTCACCATAGTAACTTTCATTATTCTCATAGCCATAATCTTCAAAATCATCATCATAAAAATCATCCGAAGCTATAGAAGACATGCTTGCAACCAAAAAAGAGTAGCAACAAAATTAAAATACCTCACAAATTCACTCCCTTACATGTATCACTCAACACTTGTGTATACACTCAAGGTCAAGGCTTTTAGACCTCATTCAATTAATCTCACCAACTCTTGCCTTTTTCCTCTCAAAGATATTTCCTCAAATCTCTTCAAGAACCAACAACCCAATCAACTCAAAGTAAGCAACCAAGTATCAGTTCAAAGTGAAGTTTATGTAAATCAAGAAAGGATAATTAAAACTAAAGGACTTGAATTAAGAAATTCACAATGAAAATAAAGAGAAAAGCAAGAATGAATTGGCACGAAATGAATTGGCACGAAATGAATTGGCACGAAATGAATTTGAAGCACTCAATTACTAATACAAAGGATAAAAACAAGTATCCTAAAATATTAGCAAAAGATTAGTTATGAATGACGAGTAACATCTAGAATCAACAAAAAAGTTATTCAAAATACCACAATTGGTCAAATCTATCAACACCCAACTCAAATCAAGTTTACTCAATCAATATAAAGCACTTTTAAGCATCACCCAATAGTTTTTGAAGTAAGAAATCAACTCAAACTTTAAAATTATACATAAAATTCGCACAAGAGAAATGACCCAATTTTTGAACTCAAATTGACCCCAAATTCATCATTAAATCCCAAAATTAGAATCTAATATAGCTTACCCATGATCAAAACAACTTAAATCCCAAAGATGAGGCCAAAATTTGCACAAAAAGAGCTCCAAACCTCAAATTTTCACACTTTAAATAGTGCAAAAATTTCAACTCGAAAATTGGACAAAATCAACTCCAAATCAACTCTAAATGCTCTCAAATTTGATATTAAAGCACTTTAGACTATTTTCAACAAAGCCCAATAATACCCATTCGAAAATTGCTACAATTTTAAGTTCAATTTTTTTTGTTTCGGATTTCTCTTCTTCTTTTTTTGAATTTTCAAAAAAGATAATAAATCAAAGATTAAGAATTGTAGGAACAATTATTTAACCTTGCTCTGATACCAATTGATATAAAATGATACACTAAAGATGAACATAACAAATACAATAGAGATGGATTCAAAAGATTATCAAGAAAAGAAAGGAATTAGATTAGAGAAAATAGAAATTAGAAGAAAGAAAGGTTAATCTAACAATTAAAGACACATATAATTACTAGATTAAACCATGGGAGAAGAGAATGAACTAATACAATGAATTCTTACCAAAAATTCAAGAAAGGTTCATGAAGAGATAAAAGGGCATATCCCTAAGATCACAAAGGAGTCTTCAATGTCCAAAAACTAACTAACTAATGAAATAAACCCTAATTTCTACTATTTATAATAGTAGACAAACTAACCTAAGCTAGTTACAATAATACCCTTGAGCTAAAAACAAGGAAACTAATTAAATTATTTTACCTAGTCAATTAATTATCCAAAATGTAGTCATCTCTTCATTAAATTACCACTTTAGTCTATTGTAGACCTTCCATGCTTCTTTCATTAATCTTCTAAGGTCTTCAAAATACTTCAGATCTAGTTGATGGTGTTCATACCATGATGACTAATCCATATTCCATCAAACTTCTATGCATGACATTGCACGATCATCAACATCATATATTTGCATGTCACGAGGATCATGTCATGAGAACCATGTCACGAGGACCATGTCACGAGAACCATGTCATGAGGACCATGTCACAAGGACCATGTTGAAAGGACCATCATCATTAATACCGCAGATACATTTGCTGCGAAGACTACTTCCCTCTTCTGGCCGGTTTCAAAGAGGATGACATTCAGAGGCATTTCTAAGTCACACTTGTTGTGCAGGATTGACCCAATAGCATTTATATCTGATATTGCATAAGATGTCAGAGGCTGACGTTGAGGATATATTTACTTCATCATTATTATGCCAAGTCTGGAATCCAGCATATTTATAATCAATATCGCGTGAGATGGTGGAGTCTGACGTTGAGGATGTATTTGCTTCCTTATTATTATGCCAAGTCTGGCATCCAATATATTTATATCTAATATCGCGTGAGACGGTGGAGTTTGACGTTTAGGATATCTTTGCTTCCTTATTTATTATGGCATAGAGACGACAAAGTCTTACGCCGAAGGATGTTTATACATTCGAGAGCATCAATCGCCAGAAGATGCAACTATATTTGATCATGTGACAAAGGCCTTGTCACCCCGATGATCAAATAACGCTTGCCATCAAGGACAGAAGCATATATTCTAAAGGATGTCTGCAAGATGCCATCCAAATCGGACGATTAATCGGATCTTCCAAAGTTTGAACGCCAAAGGTTGTTTGTAAGCCACAGCGATGTCCAAAATCGGATAGTGTGCAAGATTGGTCAAAACTTGACAGACTAAGAGTCATCTGTAAGACACATCGATATCTGAAATCGGATAGTGTGCAAGATCACCTGAAGATTGAGAGTTCAAGGGTAATGCGTAAGTCGCAATAATATCCGAAATTGGGTAAAGTGCATGACTACCAAAATTGATAGTCCAAGGGTTATCTATAAGCTACGACATATCCACGTTGATATTGTGCAGGACTACCCAAAGGCTATCAATTCAACGGAAATTTGTAAGTCGTATTACATCCAAGATCGGATAAAAGTGCAGGATTACCCAAGAACTGGCAATTCGAAGGACATCTGTAAGTCGTCTCTATCCAAAGTCGGATGATGTGTAAGATTACTCGAAGTTGACAAATTAAAGGCATATGTAAGCCACCTCTATCCAAAGTCGGATGATGTGCTAGATTACCCAAAGCCTGACAATTCGGGGAATATCTGTTAGTTGCATCAATATGGATGATGCACAAGATTTACCCCAAAGGCATATGCAAAGACTACTATCAATAGCCACGAAGGCTATCACGTTCAAGAGAACGCCATAAACGGTTATGAAGTCTGTTACATCACAATGACTACGAAGGTCGTCATACTCAAAAACTGCCACGAAGGCAATCTTATTTGATAGCTACGAAGGCTATCATATTCTTGTCATGGAAGTCGCTATTTCCCCATGTCAGAGGAAGAAAGGACGGCATCTTCTTCAAAAAGCAACGAATGCGAAAAATGAGGTACAAAGCTATCTTTCTCTATTGAATTACTTTACTACTAACAATTTTATTTAAAAATATTACCGATAACATCCGAGAGGATAAAAATCTCAAACTAGAACAAGAGGTACGAAATGCATCAAAAAGATGTCACAACATGAGATTCGAACGTAACCCAAAGGATGAGGTATAGCAAAGAATTTATCTCTCCAAATGGAATTACCTTACCTCTAATAATTTTGTTTTGAGATGTTTTTGAGAGCATTCGAGAAGGATGAAATTCTCAAAGAAAAACCACAGGTGCGGACTACACCAAAAAGGATGCATCACAACGTGAAACTTTTTCTTAGCAGCAAATAAGGACATAGTCCGAAGAGGAATATCAAACTCCTTGGAAGCGAGATGAATAACGACTTTCACCACTATCAAACCACAACCCTATCAATAGACATGTGGGTATTTCCTATCGTTGGATCTTAGTTTTACATCCAGTGTATTTTCTAAACTCACACTGGAAGCAATATCCTTATTTTCAAATCCAGGTGACCATACACCTCGAGCTGTGGAAATTATGTCCAGGTAAAATCTTATTTATGGATGTGAAGAGCTCCACATTCATAGTTGAGAGGTTACAAGCCTTTTTTCTATAAGCTCAATTATTTGTCATTCATCCCGAGCCAAAGGTTGTCTTAACATAAAGATTACCTTTTCCACCGATTGAGTCAAACTACAAGCAGCCTGATTCCCTGAGTCCTGGGATATGTAGGCGGGCTCTATGTTACAAACTCAGTTGCATTCCTAACTCTCCCCAATTTTCTTACTCCCCAGCTTTCCGGTCTCTCCGTATTCTGAAATTGAAATAGTTTGGAATTCTTTGAAAATCGTGCATCTCGAACTACAAGTGGCCTGAGTTCTCATATATCCTGAGATATGTAGGAAAATCGATACTGGAGTTTGACAATAATTTCTTGAAATTCGTGCTAAAACCAACCGCTTTCTGAAGATGAATCCATGGTCGGATAAAATTGGGAACGTCAATTTTCTTTGCCCAGGGTTCCTTACATCCACCCTACCCAAAGGGAGTGGCAGTTGTTGATACCCAATTTTTACCCTCCATATTACAAATTAATTTTGAGCCTTTTTCAAATTTTAAATAATTTTCAATATAATTATTTTCTAAAAAGAATAAAATATTTTCCAGATCAATTTTTATAATAGTTTTAAGTAAGAATCTATACTTTCCATATTTAATTATGTGAAATTATATAGGTTTTACTTAAATTATTTTTGGAAATTATTTTCATGAAAAAATCGTGTTTTAATTGACAATGCTTTATTTTCTCAAAATTAATTTAAAATTGGAGGTTAATTAAATAATTAGTCAAAATAATTATGTTTTGAACGAATGATTATTTCACTTTGTTTTTAATTAAATAAGCTCAAATAATTAATTTTCATAGGTTCATCTATTTCAATTGTGGCCGAATTTTATTTAAACTTATTCAATTTGGTTAAAATCTGGCCACAGTTTGCAAAATGTGGCCATCAATTAAACACCCTTATAACCCCTCTTTGTTTTCAGTCAATTGATGGCCCTAAATAAACCCTCCTCAGCCGAATCTTATTCCCCTGACCCGTCCAGCCCAACACCTCTCACCCTTATACCTCTTCTTCTTTTCTCCTCAACAGAATACACCAAACGACCCCTAACTTTCTTCTCTCTCTTTGTCTCTCAAAACAGACGACAACAACAATGAAACCCAGAAAATCTCCTCAAACTCCACCAAATGATGAAATCAACAGCTCCAAACGACTCTTAAATTCTCAGAAATTGTTACCCCTCCGTCAAAATCCCTTAGTTTTTGTTTGTTTGTACGAAGGTGCCTTGTTGGCGGATTCTAGAAGAACCCAGAACCATCCCAAGTGTCCTCAACATTTGCACCCCCTTCAAAATCATCGGCACATGATCGATTTCGTACCAACAGGGTACAGACGTGTCTTCATCAGGAGGTTTTTGGTTTTGGATTTCAAAATCCCTCAAAGTTCTATTCGATATCCCTAAATTTTCACCCTTAAATTTCCATCCATTGCAAACCCTAAATTTCCCATATATAAACCCCTATAAGATGGAGGAATAGGGGCTGGCTTTTGGAATTGCTTGAGTTTCTTTTGGAGAACCACTCTCTAGCTCACTGAAAACTAAAAGTTGCAGAGAAAAATAGTCACAGAAGGGTTCTTGTTGAATCAGATAAGTTTTGTTCGAACTCTGATGGGGTGAAGTCCCCGACAACCAAGCTCGAAGCCCTGGTTTACTGCTCCAAAGAAGGTAAACACTTTGCCCTTTTGTTCTTCTTTTTAAGAGGTTATGTCGAGTCTGTGTTCTTAGAAACCTTCATATTGGATTTAGGCTGGTCTCGATTGGTTTGATGTTAAAATAGTGATTGTTAGTTTTGAAGTATGTTTATTGAAATAATGGTTAAAGTCCTGAAATTTTTGTTTTGTTTTGTTCTTATCTGATGTTCTTTTCATTTTAATAGCTATTTTTTGCGGGTCTCATATGAACGTCGATATATAGGAAGAAGATACAAGTGTTTGGACCAGGAGTCCAAGTTGTTATGAAATTAGGCCAAGCCCATAAAAATACAGCAGCATCAAGAACGGGCCAAAGGTCCAAAATGTTTCGCAAGTGAACTTGACCAAATGTCCAAATGGCTGCAGCAAGTGGGACTTAAAACCCACAACTTAGATTTAGGACAGGTCCTAATTGAGCTAAAAAGCTTAATTATCTACTCCTCTTTCTCTTTATTTTGTGTGATTTTAGAAATTATTATTGTATTATTTGGACTAACTCTTTAACTTAGTTGATTTATCCCAAAAGAATGCACATTTCTTGTTTAAATCTTCTTTAACCACTTATTATTTTCACCATGTTAAAAATAGTTGAGCATCTTTAAATTGTCGAACAAGCATGCTTTCTCATAGACAAATTCCTTATGTGTTTTTTTTTCTTTCTAAATGTCATCGAGTTATATTTATTATGCTTTACTCAAGTTAAAAACAAGATGTTCTTCTCAAAATAAACAAAACTCTTTCTTTAAAAAGTTAGTCAAAATAAGTTATTTTCAAACAAGTCCGGATAACCGCAAGTTAGCGGATGTTTCGAATGCCTTAAAACCCTTCTCGAAACATTAATAGGAACCTCTTACTCAAAATCTCTTTGAATTTTTAAAGTTCTGTCTATTTTAACTTTAGAAACTTTTACAAGTTTTTCTTTGTTTTCCTTTTTATAAAACTAAGTGGTGACTCTTGCTTTTATTTGAAAAGGCTTTGAAACTTTAACTTGATTTTTGAAAATGAATTTTCAAATAGTCGAAACGTAAACCATTTTTCCTTAAAACAACAACTAAGAACACAAAAATAATATCAAGACCAATTTATACACATATTTAGACCAAAATTATGTCACAAAATTGATTAATGTCCTTTTCAAAGAAAATGAAATTTATGTATATATTTATACACAAATAACAACTTTTAAAAAATATAGACTAATATTAAAGCCAAAATACACAATCAATTCAGACCACATATAAAATTAATTTAAATTAGTAGAACTCATCCATTGTCTATTTCCACCAAAAAAAAAATCATAATATGTAGTACTTCATGATTCCCAAAAAAAAGTACTAGCATTCATTTATTAAAAGAAGTTGTATACGTTGTCCCATGTAAATATGTACACGCTGTCACATGCAAATATTAGGGGAACTAATTCTTTTCATTAAAGAAAGAAAGAAAAAAGAAGGAGCATTTATTAGAATCCTTTTTTTCAGTAAGTAAAAGAAGTGGGATCATTGATTAGTAGTACTATAATATTTCTCTTTCACACTATCTATAGTACAAGTATACGATTCCCTCAAACAAAATCACAACATTCTTTTTTTCTTTTTCTTTTCCTCTTCCACTCCACATATTTACATTACTCATCTTCTTCAAAGAAAATCTATGGAGGAAAAATGAAATGAAAAAAGAAAACACTCTCACTGGTCTAAAAAAAAAATTCAAAAAATAAAACACTTCAAAAAAAAATTCTTTTATGGATCCAAAAAGAAGAAGAAAGAAATACACAAATTTGTAATTTTCTTCTCTTTTCACTACTCCAAAAAGGAATTTATAGAGAAATCAAAGGAAATATTAGATTTATAACCAGATCTATGGCGCAATGGTAGCGTATCTGATTCTAGATCACAAAGTTGCGAGTTCGATTCTCATCGGGTTCAGAATTCCCGATCTATGTCCGGTCATCTATCATTTCTAACAGGTGAGTATCAATTCTTTTATTTATTTCAAATTTTCCTTCGACGAAACCCATAACAGCAAATTTCAAGATTTTTCACACTAATTTTTGTATCAAAAAAACTTATAAAAGTGAAACTTTAACCCGTGCATTATTTCAAGAAATTACTATGGAAATATGGAGTAATTAACCATGGCTCTGATACCAATATAAGAATTAAACAATATTTGGTACTAGATTTATATATCTTTCTTGTTGCAACGAAATGAAATTCACGAACTGAAAAGAATTGCTTTAAATCCTACTTTGAATCACTAGAAAATAAAGTCAATATCTCACAAACTAAATGTCACCTTTGATTGTGAATGTTAATGTGGGAAGAAGAATCATTTCTGTTTTATGATTTTGTCACTTTTTTCTGAGGGAAAAGAACAATTTTTATAAAGAGAGGTTGTAAGCGGTTCACCAGTTACATGGTAATTGTTCCCTCTACTTTTTAAAAAAATTATGTTAACTTAATCTTATCTTCGTATCAGAAAATTATATTGGGTCGGGTTGGATCGGATCGGTCCACATGGGTGATCCATGACCCAAGACCCAAGAGAAAACTTACAATAGGGTTATTAGACCGCTTAATTATTCTTTAATGGACTATTATAAATATTCTCGTTTACTTCAGTGAAGTAACTTAGTGATGTTTACCCTATTACTGAAGCAATGTAATATTTTTGATCAATCACAGTGTGTTAGTAATTTTTGGACTAGTAAATGTTATTGCCACTTAATCTTAGGATTGATTAAAAACTACTAAAATGTCTGTCAGCCCTTAGCAGTTTTATGAGGCTCTATTCAGGATAAATACCTACTTACACCAGTTGTTCACATCAAACCAATTCAACTTATCAAGGTTAACTTCAATTCAGAATTTGTAATCCTGAATCCATGTTGAATAATACAGGTAATGAAATTTCCAGTAGGAAAAGTGTTTCCTTATTAACTGTGCGCTGGTTGCTGTAGCAATCTAATACTTAATGCTTTGTACCTATCAGGTTTTATAGCAACTTATGTTATATTGCTCCTCTCAAGAACTTGAGAGCTTCATACTAACTCTGCTAGGGAATGGAGGAAAATAGTACTAAATGGAAATATTTTATTTGTTACAGACATTCCTATAAAAAAGTATAAACACAAGAAAACTTGTAGATAAAAGATATCCATTATGTTTTCATGTCTCCAAATTTGTAAGGACGTAATTTTTCTGTCTTACTTTTGAAAGCTTGTTACAATAGATTGAAACTGGTGGCTTGTTTGTGAGACATGAAGCTGTAGATTGGTTTACCCACTCAGGACATTAAGAGCATTTCGTTTCAGTTATATTGTTTTTCTGGATGTATTCTATTGCTTGAGTGAGCATTTCCTGGTGTTGAATAGGATCAAAAATGTTTTCTTACTGACACGGTTATCTTTGAGGTATGATTACATTCTTAATTGAAAGGTGAAGCATGCACGGTGTATTCTGTTTATCCTACACATTTCTGTGATGACCTGGATTTGATTCATGTCGACAGTGATATGCAAGCCCATGTTTATTTCTTAGGAATATCTGAAAGTGTCACCATGCCTCGTAAGGTAAATTATGGAGATGATTATGAGGAAGACTTTTATGACTATAAAGATTAAGGGCTAACCAAATCTTGATTAATTTGGTTTAGTTCTTGATTGTACCAAAACCATAGGAAGAAGAAGAATTCTTGATTAATTTGGGGAATAGAAATTAATGAAGAAGCTAATAAGACAAAAAAAAAAACAGAATACTAAAATTATCTTAGAAAAGTTGTAAGTTTGTTGAGTAGAAAATGGAGCCATATGGATTGAATTCTATGACTAATTATGTTCTTAGGGAAAGTTTTTCTCGTAACAACATGTGAAATATTATCATAACCAACAAAAAGAATATTTACAACCTAAAGAGCCTCTAGATTTCTTTGACTACCTTCTAGGAAGGGTGTCTTAGAACTACTAGATCCCAGGAAACTAGTTACAAAGTTTCTGTATTAAACTATGGCATTTTTGTGCCTTTCTTGGACCCTTTAACATGTATATCATCTCTCTCAGTTCCTTTTGTATTTGTGCAGTAACAAAATCAGTATTTACGCTCATGTGTTGGAAAATCCTCCTGTTCCTAGTTATCCAGGTATGGTAGACCAAAGAACCCCATGCTACTACTATAATTTCCTTTTGAAATTGCTTCCAGCTTCTCCTCTTGATCCATTTAATTATTTCATAGAACCCTTTATTTGGTAGCTGGATCCCCAGCCATGTACTCAACAAGTCTTTCACACCAGTAATCTACCTGCAATCAACAAATAAACCATGCTGCTACTATAATTTCCTTTTGAAATTGCTTCCATCTTCTCGTCTTGATCCATTTAATTGTTTCACAGAACCCTTTGTTTGGTAGCTGGATCCCAGCCATGTACTCAACAAGTCTTTCGCACCAGTAATCCACCTGCAATCCGCAAATAAATACTGCTATATTTTCAGCACATTCTCATCACACAGTCAATAATTCTTAGTGAAAGTTATTAGCATCTGCAATCAACCTTTCCTATCTACCCATCCTTAATTTTCTCTAACAAGACAGTAGGTATCGATTACCACATTAATCGCTTAACTATGTTTCACGGAGTTGCTTACACGTATATATGTGATATGGGTACGGGATAGTATCAGGTACAAAATTGAGCACCTCTTAGCTGAACTTTCCAATTTTGAAGAATTGCACGTCCACTTTTAAATATATCTGCACCAGATCGGTCACAATCCCTAACCATGCGAGCAGTGGCTCTTTTGCATCCAGTTGAATCAAGAAGTTAGCTAGTCAGTTTCACAAATAGAAATTTCATGAAAACTCAAAGATACTCCACCCGTTTAATTTTACATGGTGGTATTTTATTGAACATGAACTTTAAGATAGAAAAAAGACTTATGAATCCAAATCTGCCAAATCACTCATGTTATGATCTTCTATATCCTGGGTCTTCCCGTTCCGTCATCTGGCTTATGTTCTTCATGTAGCATTCAGACCGAATGACTCTATGAAATTACGTCGATACTTCCACATGTTATGGGTAACGTAGGAGACATTTCTATTTTTCTCCGGGGAATCTTTAGAATTCCCACTGCTTAACTTTCAATTCACCTCTGACCATCAAATGAAATGGAACATTTCAAAAGTGTTAGAAAATAAAATTTAAAAAACTGACAAAAGGTGTCATTAGCCTCATTTTGTCAGCAAACTGAACAACCAAATCTTTTTAAAACCCTTTAGAACTTGCAGTCTCAAACATTTAATGACATTTATATTACTACTAGATCATGTCGAAATGAGAAAAGATATCATTTTTGCAGTAACATACTAACAATAAAAGAATTGAATTGCATATAAAATTAAACAAAGGAAGAGATATAAAGATCTTTAATTTGTGTCTACCTTTAGAATGTGGTGCCTTTTTCTTACATGTGTCAGCCCTTTCATTCTCATACTCTTCCTCCTGTTCATCTTTTTTTTCTTCTACTACTACTTTATATCCCTCATCCTCTTCTTCTTCTTCTTCTACCATGTTATCCTCATCACTATCATCAAAAGATGAAATATTGCTTCTACACTAGCCAAAATTTTCCCTTTTGGCTTTACACACTTTTGATGTTCATTTATTTCTTCCTCCTCCTCCACAACCAATTTGGACTACCAACTCCTTTCTTTTCACATTCAGTTATTTCAAATAATTTTAAGTCAAATGTTTCAGTTCCATCATAATCAAAAGTCAAAAAGTCTTCAAACTCTAAAAGTGTTGTCCTCAATGAATTTATCTCATCCATATTGAAAATAAAAATCTCTTCCTATTTTGGTCACTCCTATAGGCCACATATTCTCAAATCGATCCCTAAGGGAAACCTTTCTAGGTAACTTTCCCTTTTTGTAATCGGTAAATCTTGTGGAGATTTTCTGTGAAGAAAAAAAGAACAAAAAAAGAAGCTTCATTTTTGAATAAAATATAGAACCACATCAATTACTTTTAATCAAATTGACCATATCATAAAATCAGCTAGTATTATGTCACGATCAGATTTCTCAGGTCATGATGGCACCTACAACCCCCAGTAGGCAAACTAATTCCCGTAGCCCAGAACGGTTAGTAATGGGCTACTACCTAACCAAAACGCACCAGCACGCAGAAATAAGCGGAAACAAAACTCGAATATAAATACATAAAGGAAACTACACCAACCCCAAGACTTGGTATCAATAGTACAGAAGCTTCTAATAGAATACAAGTGCTAGTAGTAACAAAATACAACATAAATTGCCTCCGAAAGTACAAGGAGCAAACAGTACAACAGACGAGATGTAGACAAGCCCCGACCGTCAGGCGCTCACTCTAGTCTCAAAGATCCAAAAGCTGCACAGAGAGGAGTCTCCAGACGTGATCAACGCGAAAAGTAGGCTAATATCTGCACAAAAAAGTGGCAGAAGTGTAGTGGGATGAAGCCCAAAACCACAGGTAAATCGTAATCGTAGGGTATGCATAGGGCGCTGAGGCATATAAGATATAAAAGCAGTAAGTAAACAGATAGCAAGAAAGCAGTCACTGAGGCATAAGCAAGGCACAAGGAGCTGCACAGATCATCCATAACGCAAGAACTTCAAAGTACATCATGCTAGCACGAGATACAATTACCAGAATCACAGGTGAGGAAGGAGAAACGCACCAGGAGTTGCAACAACAATATAAGTAAGTAGAGAGAGAATTTGAGAAATAGCGTATACAGTAACTTAGGTGGAAGGAAAAGATGGAGAGCAGTCTAACATACTCAAAATAGAATCAACCAGTATAAGGATATCATAACACCAATCCAATCATATGATAGCATAACCAGGGCATCACCTCACAAGTACAACCCTAGGATGAAATAACTAGGCCACAATAACCGAGAGATATCACTCAATTTCCCACAAGGATAGAGCCAGAGTCTCAGACTCTGCTCAGAAGGCCACACAAAAGTGCCTCAATAAGAGAGGACTCCCTAGCCCTCTCAATAATAAAAAACCACAACCTAAGCCTCAACAGGCTAGCCATCACTAATCTTTCAAGAACCGGCGCCAAGACAAGCTCTAAATAAAGACAGGAGTAAATATAGTCTACCTACAGTCCCAACGGCCGCCCATACAACCGAGGAACACAATCAAGTGAAAGCAAACCCTCTGGCATCCCATACTACCGGAGCGTACACTGAACACACAGCAAACAAGGGTGGAATCCAATGCATGATAAGATATGATATGATATGATGTGTGAAATAGAACCTCTGTATGTACCTCCCCCGGTGCCAATCGGGCCCAGCAGGCAGGTTCCATGGAAGGACTCAGCCTGTATACCTCTACTCCACCGTATACCCTTCCCTCTAGCACACGCAGCCCGAAGCCCCAGGCCCAGAGCGGCAAGGTCCGTGGAGGTCCCCGACCCCATACTAAAACTCAGTATCAAGACATGTCATCCGGAAGCAAGTTCGGGATCAAGATAGAGACCCAGTCTCAAATATGCATGCCCAGACCCTGTCCAGGACTAAAGTAGTATAAAATACATCAAAAACCCCTCCAAGGGTACCCGGGCGTAACCGGGTCTAAAATTATAGTAAATCAAGTCTAGTGCTCCGCCCCGCAGAAATTAGTATCAGTAATAAAATCAAGTCTGGTGCTCTGCCCCGCAGAGACTAGTATCAGTAATAAAATCAAGTCTGGTGCTCTGCCCCGCAGAGACTAGTACCAGTAATAAAATCAGTGCAAAAACATCCAAAAATCCCCTTTTCTATCAACAACAGTACCAAAAACGGGCCCCCAAGGCCATGCAAATTTAGGAAAACTGTCAGTAAGTGCTCACAGCCAAAATTGTAGTAAAACCTGCAAGGGAAAACCTTTTTCATGGATGATATGCTCGCACACAAATATAAAAGTATCCCAACGGCTCACAACAATTCCTATCAGCCCTGCACAGGCCCAATAGCTACTCAGCAGACATAACCAGCCTAAAAGGATATTCTCTATGTCCGGGACTCGCGGACATTCCCAAATAGCCCACCATCTATGTTCCAGAGTCAATACAAGGCCACACAGGACCACAAAGGTAATATACATTACTACGCGAATACTACAAACAACGTATGAATGGACGAAATACGGACAAGGTCTGGGGTACCAACCTATAACAACCCATCCAAGGATGCTACTTAATGCAGTTATAGCCTATATACGCAGAGTCTAGATAGGGGAAAACCATAACCTACCTGTCATCCGATGACTAGCTGCGGGAATGACGTCGTCCAGACTCAAACTGCTCCCGGAAGCTCTGAATCACACAAAACAAATACTTTCAACTGAAGCCCCAAATACGTCTCTATGAAGGTTGACCAACCAAGGTAATGGAACAATTGCTAGAATCGACGAGGCTGAAAGAACAAGCCATAGCCATTTGATAAGGTGTTAATGTCACACTCGCGACCAGCAAACTCCAAAACATAAAATGAGGCAAATAACAATAAGAAATGGCAGCTAATCCAACAATAATATGTTAACCACATTTCAAAGGAGCGACGAGCTCCCGAGGCACTATTTCAAGGCGTACTTCACGTTGTCCAATACAATCACTATCGTATGCGATCCCAAAAAGAATCGCACAATTTCCCAATCCCTCCAGCACCTTACCACAACCAGAACACTACAACAATAACCAAACATAACAAGATAAAGGGGCTGTCCAAAGCCACAAATCCAAAATACTACTTCGGGGCTCAGAAATCCATAAAACAATACTAGAACATATAATAACGAAGGAGGGTCGTAGGGGAGAGATTTCCTTGACAAAAATATTCAATATCCCAAGATTAATGACCTGCCTCCTTGCAGGAACAACAAACATATCCAAATCCAACAAGAAACTACTACAAGTTATCGAAAAATACAACTTTTCGTGACTAGAAGCTTAGAATCTTGATTCAACAAATAGATAAGTGTACGGGATCCATACCTTGCCAATATAACTCCGTAGATACTGCCAAATACTCAGAAAACACCTGCTGGCTCGCTGTATCAACACCCACGAAGATACATCATGAAATCGACGGGGAAAACTATACCAAAATGACGAGCTCGCGACGTAGAGCAATTTCCGTTAAACTTCCGAATTGAAAGGATCAAAGTCCATGGATTATTTAGGGACTTTACCTCTGATTTTCTGAAGCTTTAGGGTGATTTTTATGAATTAAAATGAAGCTGGAACACCTTTTGTAAAGCAAAACCGACTTAGGATGCGGGCCCCATCTTGACGTGTCTGCTTGCGCGGTCTTACGAAAATGTGAATATCTCTCTTATCTAAAGTTGTATGGATGAACGGTTTAGTGCGTTGGAAACTAGACTAGTAGAACTTCGATTTGGTATATTGGGGGCCCACTAACTCTTTATAGATAGGGATAAACACCCCAAGATATTTAACCCAAATTTGAAGAGAATTCCTTAAAGGAATTTACAATAACTTTTTCCGACTTTTGTTTCGCAACTTGCTTGACTTGAAAACTTATCATACCACCATTTTGCCATTACAATACCTCATAACACATCCTTCTTAGTATATTAGACACTATTAGTCTTACCCCAAAGGTATGGGTTACTTTAAACCTTCCAAACGGGCGAGGTGTTACACGAGGCATTTCTTTAACTCGAACTTTTGAGTAAGGAATTCCTTTAACCTAGAACCTTGGTTTAATTCTTTGATATTACCAAGAATGTTGTCGGAAGTCAACGATTTCCAAAGTTGAAGCTCTAAAATGAGGAACAGCCATAAAGACCAAACAAATGGCCCGAGCACCAAAATACCGGTCCCGACAAGCCATAAATGACTTGGGCTGCTACAAGTAAGCCCTAATGGTACAAGAAAGGCAAAAATGTGTAAATGACCAGAAGAGTCATTACATCATCCACTACTAAAAAGACTTTCGTCCCCGAAAGTCAGGAAGGAAGTAAATACCAGGGATTTAAGAACAACCGATACCATGCCCGCACTACTCTCTTGGACAACCCGGGTAGCCTCCACGACCAGGCAACACCAAACAGAACGAAAACAAGCCTTAATTTCTTACTAGCCAAGCTAAATTTCAACCTCCAAAGATCTGCCAACCCAAACTGAACCTCGAGAATCTTAACCAAAAAACACCTACACAACACCGAAACCACAGCACCAAGGCTATCAACACACAAAACTCGAATCCTCAAAACCATACCAAGTTTACCAGAAAATCCATCAACCCGAAACTCTAACTCATGAATCCGCTGTTCCGCAAAAGCCCTTTTCTTTTTAACTGAATCCTTTATCACCACAAAAAGGAAGTTGCATACAAGTCGAACACTCAAACCACCCTCAAAGCATCAACTAACACACCGGAGATCCATAGTTCTTGCTTATACTTTACCACGAACGAAGTCACCCACTTTATTCAAACTCGTTTTAAGCCAAGATATAGGCTACTAGCCTTTGCCATCTAAGATAACAACCCGTAGCATATCATTGAAAATGAAATTACCTGCCTTGATTGACCACCAACCAACGAACGAACAGTTTTTTCTAACATCAAATTTGCTAACTGAACCGTGCCAGGTCTGAATCAGCTGAAAGTGAATGAACCAGGGCAATCTGCCCAAAAGACCCAAACCAAAACCATGATCCTGCAAGAAGTGTGGTAAGCCTACCACGAAGTCTGTAACCATGAGCCAAGCTCCCAACTCTAGAAAACACTACTGCTACTCCGAACACTCAAACACCATTTGAATGTGAAATTGCCTTACGAATCTCACCTCAGGAAGAAGTCCACCATGCCACAAATATCAAGTCCAAACACCCCGAAGGCAAAGGAAAAAGGTTCCTGGGGTTCAAAGTTACCATCTAGCCATAGAATGTTTTGCATATACTTTCAACTCATTCCTTTGGCTCGAATCAACCGCTCTACTGGTTCTGCAAACAACCAACCACTTCGAAGCATATATCATAATGAACTTTTCGTCTATACTGGCCGAGTCTAACCAACACTAGAACCCCACATAAACAATAACTCCGAAGGAATCAATTAAACAAGATTTCAAATCCTGGGCAAACGAATGGCTCTTACCAGTCTCTACGTGTCATCAGAGCTCAAAATAGCCTCGCTAGTCTCAACCCGCACAAGCTGACCATATAAAGCATACACCACTACTGAAGCTTTAACTTACGCCACTGAGTCCATCCAACCATGGTAGAAGAACCTCGTACTAACTAGAACACTGCTGAAATCTAGAATATATTGCCACTTGCAGAGGTTAGGCAAGGACTAGGTGTCCAAGGCCAATAGCCACAGTTGCTACTGAAACAAATCCAATCGATGGAAAACCCACGGCAATGTGTAGACGGCTGAATCAAATCACCGGCACACAATCCCAAAGCAAACCTTTATCGCTACCTCAGGCAACTACGAGGACACATAAACACATACAAAGAGTATCTCCCTTCTTTTTCAACTAAACAAAAATGCTTCCTTAGCACATACTAAACCTTACAAATCCTTTCTCGAATAAGAACCTGAAGCCATTACCTCACTACTCATAGCTACACGTCAAATTCAATAAGGCAGTAGAAGGATGGGCCGGATGCCCAACTCACCCGAAATGCTTACAAATATAACCCAACTACGAGGTTACGATCAACACTTAGTCGGGAGTGTTTAAAGTCAAGACCCAATAACGATGCCAACATCCAAAGCTCATCGAAAGAACTACGATCAAGATTCGTTCAAACTGGAGCTAGGGATACAACCAAACACCCAACGGACCAGGAAGTGGAGGAGGCTATGGGAACAACCCACATACCTGCCAACCTCCTAAACTAATCAACAAAGAGGGTCGACTCTAGACATTCGGGAGACCAAACCAATCTATGCACACTACCATAACCAATATCTCCCAACTGAGGCAAAATATCAACTCCGGCCCAACTACCGGTAATACACCGAACCATCACACGGATCTCTAGCCACGCTAGATAACGACCTAGGCAACAACCATCTAGGACCGTTCAACAAGGGTAACTTAACCACAAGTCCAAAATCACAATGAAACAGGGGTAACCCAACTAGAAACAGAATAACAAGAACTACCCACGAGCTACAACTCTGGGAAAACACCTCTCAAGGCTAACTTACCTCTATCCACTACTAAAGAATAAACAACCAATAAAATAACATATCGATACTACAATTCGGGTAGCCAAACAACTTAAACAAGTAGCAGGTAGACATATAAGCAATTACACGACAGAAGGTATAGAGTCGCAACACGAGTGGGAATAACATAAGTCGAAGGTAGCAAAAGCCTAACCTGCAGCAATAATATCAGGAACCTCTACCTCTGGCCCACCAAGAGGAGTATCAAGCTGATGAGATACACAATCATGGGGTAATTCCTAGTAAAGTGCCCATGCTCACCACACCGAAAACAGCCTATACCAAATAAAGTCCGACGGGAAAATCTTACCTCGTACTCCAATACCGACAGACAACCTGCTGAAGAACTAGAAGCTCAACCCTAACTGAAGCACCACTCACAGAACCGGGTACTGAAACACTAACCGAATGGCTCAGAGTCCTAGCCACGGTGTCTTGAAGCACTGAGATCGCTATAAATCCAATCAGAGGTTGGGCTGACCCCACCCCTCTATCTAGTGCAGTAAACCCTCACTCTGGAGTCCTGGCGCTGATGGAAGCATTAAAGCAACAGGCACAGAATACTTAGCACCAACCGCTATCGCACTCGTATGAGGCATCTCAGAATGAATGAACAACCAAAGTTTAGAAGTCAATAGAGCCAGGAACACACGATGAGGAGCCAAGAAGATGAAACTTTTCCTAACAATGCCCTGTAGCCTCCCGCAGATAGGATACGGACGTCATCGTACCAATCAGCGAGACTCTACTTAGACACTTGCTTCTGTACCATGACACCGGTGAACCTAGAGCTCTGATATCAAGCTGTCACGACCCGATTTCTCAGGTCATGATGGCACCTATAACCCCCAGTAGGCGAACTAATTCCCGTAGCCCAGAACGGTTAGTAATGGGCTACTACCTAACCAAAATGCACCAGCACGCGAAAATAAGCGAAAACAAAACTCGAATATAAATACATAAAGGAAACTACACCAACCCCAAGACTTGATATCAATAGTACAGAAGCTTCTAATAGAATACAAGTGCTAGTAGTAACAAAATACAACATAAATTGCCTCCGAAAGTACAAGGAGCAACAGTACAACAGATGAGATGTAGACAAGCCCCGACTGTCAAGCGCTCACCCTAGTCTCAAAGATCCAAAAGCTGCACGAGTCTCCTACGTGATCAACGGCGAAATATCAGCTAATATCTGCACAAAAAAGTGCAGAAGTGTAGTATGAGCACCAAAACCACGGGTACTCAGTAGGTATCATAGGCCGACTGAGTGCATATAAGATATAAAAGCATTAAGTAACATATAGAAAGAAAGCAGTCACTGAGGCAATAAGCAAGGCACAAGGAGCTATCACAGATCATCCATAACCAAGAGCTTCAAGTAACACATGCTAGCACAGAGATACAATTACACAGAATCACAGGTGAAGGAAAGAAGAACGCACCTGGAGTCCTTGCACAACAATATAAGTAAGTAGAGAGAGAGTTGAGAAAATAGCGGTATACTGGTAACCTCAGGTGGAAGAAAAACACAGAGAGCAGTCTAACATACTCAAAAATGGAATCAACCAGTATAAGGATATCATAACACCAATCCAATCATATGATAGCATAACCAGGGCATCACCTCACAAATACAACCCTAGGATGAAATAACTAGGCCACAATAACCGAGAGATACCACTCAATTTCCCACAAGGATAGAGCCAGAGTCTCACACTCTGCTCAGAAGGCCACACAAAAGTGCCTCAATAAGATAGGACTCCCTATCCCTCACAATAATAAAAAATCCCACAACCAAAGCCTCAACAGGCTAGCCATCACTAATCTTTCAAGAACCGGTGCCAAGACAAGCTCTAAATAAAGACATGAGTAAATATAGTCTACCTACAGTCCCAACGGCCGCCCATACAACCGAGGAACACAATCAAGTGAAAGTAAACCCTCCGGCATCCCATATTATCGGAGCGTACACTGAACACACAGCAAACAAGGGTGGAATCCAATGCATGATATGATATGATGTGTGAAATAGAACCTCTATATGTACCTCCTCCGGTGCCAATCGGGCCCAGCAGGCAGGTTCCATGGAAGGACTCAGCTTGTATACCTCTACTCCACCGTATACCCTTCCCTCTGACGCACGCAGCCCAAAACCCCAGGCCCAGAGCGACAAGGTCCATGGAGGTCCCCGACCCCATACTAAAACTCAGTATCAAGACATGTCATTCGGAAGCAAGTCCGGGATCAAGATAGAGAACCAGTCTAAAATATGCATGCCCAGACCCTGTCCAGGACTAAAGTAGTAGAAAATGCCTCAAAAACCCCTCCAAGGGTGCCCGGGCGTAACCGGGTCTAAAATTATAGTAAATCAAGTCTAGTGCTCCGCCCCGCAGAGACTAGTATCAGTAATAAAATCAAGTCTGGTGCTCTTGCCCGCAGAGACTAGTACCAGTAATAAAATCAGTGTGAAAACATCCAAAAATCCCCTTTTCTATCAACAACAGTACCAAAAACGGGCCCCCAGGGCCATGCAAATTTAGGAAAACTGTCAGTAGTGGCTCACAGCCAAAACTGTAGTAAAACCTGCAGGGGAAAACTTTTTTCATGGATGATATGCTCGCACACAAATATAAAAGTATCCCAATGGCTCACAACAATTCCTATCAGCCCTGCACAGGCCCAATAGCTACTCAGCAGACATAACCATCCTAAAAAGATAATCTCTATGTCCGGGACTCGCGGATATTCCTAAATAGCCCACCATCTATGTTCCAGAGTCAATACAAGGCCACACAGGACCACAAAGGTAATATACATTACTACGCGAATACTACAAACAACGTATGAAATAGACGGACGAAAGACGGACAAGGTCTGGGGTACCAACCTATAACAACCCATCCAAGGATGCTACTTAATGCAGTTATAGCCTATATACGCAGAGTCTAGATAGGGGAAAACCATAACCTACCTGTCATCCGATGACTAGCTGCGGGAACGACGTCGTCCAGACTCAAACTGCTCCCGGAAGCTCTGAATCACACAAAACAAATACTTTCAACTGAAGCCCCAAATACGTATCTATGAAGGCTGACCAACCAAGGTAATGGAACAATTGCTAGAATCGACGAGGTTGCAAGAACGAGCCATAGCCATTTGATAAGGTGTTAATGTCACACTCGCGACCAGAAAACTCCAAAACATAAAATGAGACCAACAACAATAAGAAATGGCAGCTAAATCCAACAATAATATGTTAACCACATCTCAAAGGAGCGACGAGCTCCCGAGGCACTATTTCAACTCGTACTTCACGTTGTCCAATCCAATCACTATCGTATGCGATCCCAAAAAGAATCGCACAATTTCCCAATCCCTCCAGCACCTTACCACAACCAGAACACCACAACAATAACCAAACATAACAAGATAAAGGGGCTGTCCAAAGCCACAAATCCAAAATACTACTTCGGGGCTCAGAAATCCATAAAACAATACTAGAACATATAATAACGAAGGAGGGTCGTAGGGGAGAGATTTCCTTGACAAAAATATTCAATATCGCAAGATTATAGACCTGCCTCCTTGCAGGAACAACAAACATATCCAAATCCAACAAGAAACTACTACAAGTTATCGAAAAATACAACTTTTCGTGACTAGAAGCTTAGAATCTTGATTCAAAAAATAGATAAGTGTACGGGATCCATACCTCGCCAATATAACTCCGTAGATACTGCCAAATACTCAGAAAACACCTGCTGGATCGCTGCATCAACACCCACGAAGCTACGCCATGAAATCGACGGGGAAAACTATACCAAAATGATGAGCTCGCGACGTAGAGCAATTTATGTTAAACTTCCGAATTGAAAGGATCAAAGTCCATGGATTATTTAGGGACTTTACCTCTGATTTTATGAAGCTTTTGGTTTATTTTTATGAATTAAAACGAAGCTGGAACACCTTTTATAAAGCAAAACCGACTTAGGATGCGGGCCCCACCTTGACGTGTCTGCTTGTGCGGTCTTACGAAAACGTGAATATCTCTCTATTCTGAAGTCGTATGGATGAACGGTTTAGTGCGTTGGAAACTAGACTCATAGACCTTCGATTTGGTATATTGGGGGCCCACTAACTCTTCATATATAGGGATAAACACCCCAAGACATTTAACCCAAATTTGAATAGAATTCCTTAAAGGAATTTACAATAACTTTTTTCGACTTTTGTTTCGCAACTTGCTTGACTTCAAAACTTATCATACTACCATTTTGCCATTACAATACCTCATAACACATCCTTCGTAGTATATTAGACACTATTAGTCTTACCCCAAAGGCACGGGTTACTTTAAACCTTCCAAACGGGCGAGGTGTTATACGAGGCATTTCTTTAACTCGAACTTTTGAGTAAGGAATTCCTTTAACCTAGAACATTGGTTTAATTATTTGATATTACCAAGAATGTTGTCGGAAGTCATCGATTTCCAAAGTTGAAGCTCTAAAATGAGGAACGGCCATAAAGACCAAACAAATGGCCCGGGCACCAAACTACAGGTCCCGACAAGCCATAAATGACTTGGGCCGCTACAAGTAAGCTCTAATGGTACAAGAAAGGCGAAAATGTGTAAATGGCTGGAAGAGTCATTACATATTAGATGGAAAAATATTTCAAATAAACTCAAAAGTTCAAGAATGTAACTATTTTGAAAACTACAAAATAAAATTTGAAGCGTTTTTCATAGTTTATTGCAAAGTTACTTCCTTCAACATGCATAATATAGTCATTTGGAAATGATATATGCAATTTATGACATTTACTGACTGAATTCTATATATATGCTGATATAAAATTAGGAAATTTAACATATATAATAATAGTATAAAATTAACTAGCACACACAAAGGCATCTCTCCTCTATTTACCCCCCCCCCCCCCTCCCTATCACAATCCACATCTTTAAAAAATAGTACTTAAAAAAGTTTCAAGAAAAGAGTGAGCAAGAATCATAGATCTAATGTACTAAAAAGGTTTTAAAAAAAAGGCAGCAAGAATTATAGACCGGATACTTATATATTAGAATAAAGAAAGAGGATGAGATGGAAAGTACATAAGAATGTAAAATATCAAGAGTTCATTCTGTATCTAAGTTTTGCAGATCTATATCTCACCAAGGACTTCCACTTCCCATATCTAGTGCTCTCATCTCCACAAAGAAAAAATATCAAGAAAAAAGTCTCCAGAAATCAAATACCATTTAAGAGGGGAAGTATACTTACCAGTCATTGTGCACTGGTTTCAGGGTTGAAAACCTTGAAGAAGCTCTTTTCCAGGTTGAATGTGCAGCGACACCTCAACTCTCCAAGTTTCTTTAAGAGAATCGAAGAACTCGCGGCAACACCTTAACCTAAAAGCTTCTTTAATATATTAATTTTTATGCTTGCAAGAAAAAAAAATGTAATGGTATTATTAGAGTAATTATAACTTATGTGGTAACTTATCAAAGTAGTTAATGAAAAGGAATAATTTTAGAAGACATTTTAATGAAAAATTGATCATACTTGAAATTTCGAAGTTAAAAAGTGAAAATGATCGGTAAAAGAAAATAAAACAGTTTAAATAGATAAATAATGAAATGAGACAAAGAGACCTCTAGATTTCTAACTTTTAGATGGCAATAGAGTACATGTTTTGCTCTATGAGAATTGAAGTTTTCAACCACTCATTCGAAGGAGCTTTTCAACCCATTTAAGGGGGGAATATTATCCATGAAAGCATAACCCGACTATTTATTAACTCAACCCGTTCGTTTGACACTCCTAACCCCAATTCAATAAAGAGGGTACTTTGCATTTATTCATGTTTGCAATTCAGAATTTTATGAAAGTGTGTCAACTTATTGATTTTGTTCCATCTTATTGCAGAATATACGCACCTTCAGCATAAGTTCATCAGCTTGAAGGTCCTTGATCAACTCGAAGACACAAGCATGACCTACAACTAAATTGTTATTCCCTAACAAATTTCAACCATCCTTTGCTAAAAAGCATCTGCATTTTCCTCCTGATGCAACGGACATTCCACTTATTTCCATCAGAATCTTGAAGTTAAATTAATTTTGAAGTCTTTGGCATATACTTTCGGACAAAGTCAACTAGTATATACTACAGACTACGACGAATTTTGAAGTATGCATCACAAAGAATGCAAGATGAATATGCATGAGAATGAACATATTGAGATACAAAACAGTTTACAGAGAAAAAAATGACACATTCAATTTAATGTTTCAAGATTCTGCAAGAAGTAAAGATTTTCTGGCATGAACATTTTGGAAGCTTTAGTGACCCCAGAGGTGATTATAGGATTTCTAGAACATGGGTGCACCACTAAGAAAAGAAAAAAAAACACATTTAGTCAAAATTGATCCCTAGTCATCAAGGTAAATAACTCACCCTTTAACCATGTGCACCATTTAGTCTTCTTGTAGCATGAGTGTCAATAGGTAATATTATACTAATTCTAGAATATATATATATAATACTTAGTTTTACGAAGAGACCACGGGTTCATGTGTCCCATTTTTTTAATTTAAATTCGTCCATGAGTGACCCTACTTGCTTCTGAAGCACTCAGTTTGTCCCCTTTTGCAACGATCATACCTTCAACGCCCTATAGATTCTCCCAATGTTCATTCTCATACATATTCATCTTGCATTCTTCGTGATGCATACTTTAAAATTCGTCGTAGTCTGCAGTATATACCAGTTGACTTTGTCCAAAAGTATATGCCAAAGACTTCAAAACTAATTTAACTTCAAGATTTTGATGGAAATAAGTGGAATGTCCATTGCATCAGGAGAAAATGCAGATGTTTTTTAGCAAAGGATGGTTGAAATTTGTTAGGGAATAACAATTTAGTTGTAGGTTATGCTTGTGTCTTCGAGTTGATCAAGGACCTTCAGGCTGATGAACTTATGCTGAAGGTGCATATATTCTGCAATAAGATGGAACAAAAATCAATAAGTTGACACACTTTCATAAAATTCTGAATTGCAAACATGAATAAATGCAAAGTACCCTTTTTAATTAATTGGGGTTAGGAGTGTCAAATGAACGGTTAAGTTAATAAGTTGTCGGGTCATGTTTTCATGGCTAATTTTTCCGCCCTTAAATGGGGTGAAAAGCTCATTCGAATGAGCGGTTAAAAACCTCAATTCTCATAGAGCGAAACATGTACTCTTTTGCCATCTAAAGTTAGAAATCTAAAGGTCTCTTTGTCTCATTCCATTATTTATTTATTTAAAATGTTTCATTTTCTTTTACCGGACATTTTCACTTTTTAACTTCAAAATTTCAAGTATGATCCATTTTTCACTAAAATGTCTTCTAAAATTATTCATTTTAATTAACTACTTTGATAAGTTACCACATAAGTTATAATTACTTTAATGGTACCATTACTTCTTTTTTTCTTGCAAGCATAAAAACCAATATATTAAAGAAGCTTTTAGGTTAAGGTGTCGCCGCAAGTTCTTCGATTCTCTTAAAGAAACTTGGAGGGCTGAGGTGCCTCCGCACATTCAACATGGAAGAGATCTTCTTAAAGGTTTTCAACCCTGAAATCAGTGCACAACGACCGGTAAGTATACTTCCCCTCTTGAATGATATTTGATTTCTGGAGACTTTTTTCTTGATATTTTTTCTTTTTGGAGATAAGAGCACTAGATATAGGAAGGGGAAGTCCTTGGTGAGATATAGATCTGCAAAACTTAGATACGAATGAATTCTTGGTATTTTATATTTTTAAGTACTTTCCCTCTCATCCTCTTTCTGTGTTCTAATATACAAGTATCCGGTTTATAATTCTTGCTGACTCTTTTTTTTGAAACTTTTTAGTACATTAGATCTATGATTCTTGCTCACTCTTTTCTTGAAACTTTTTTAAGTACTACTTTTTTAAGATGTGGACTGTGATAGGGAGGGGAGGAGTTAATAGAGGAGAGATGCCTTTTTGTGATGCTAGTTAATTTTATACTATTATTATATATGTTAAATTTCCTAATTTTACACCAGTATATATAGAGTTCAGTCAGTAAATGTCATAAATTGCATATTTCATTTCCAAATGACCATATTATGCATGTTGAAGGAAGTAACTTTGCAATAAACTATGAGAACGCCTCAAGTTTTATTTTGTAGTTTTTGAAATAGTTATATTCTTAAATTTTAATATCAAAAGTCTCAAGTTTTGAGTTTATTTGAAATATTTTTTCGTCTAATACTAGCTGATTTTATAATATGGTTAATATGATTTAATAATTGATGTGGTTCTACATTTTATTCAAAATGAAGCTTCTTTTTTTTCTTTTTTTCTTCACAGAAAATCTCCACAAGTTTTAGCGATTACAAAAATGGGAAGTTACCTAGAAAGGTTTCTCTTAGGGATCGGTTTGGGAATAAGTAGTCTATAGAAGTGATCAAAATAGGAAAAGATTTTTATATTCAATATAGATGGGAGAAATTCATTGAGGACAACACTTTAGAGTTTGAAGACTTTGTGACTTTTGATTATGATAGAACTGGAATATTTGACTTAAAATTATTTCAAATAACTGAATGTGAAAAGAAAGGAGTTGGTAGTCCAAAATTGGTTGTGGAGCAGGAGGAAGAAATAAATGAACATCAAAAGTGTGTAAAGCCAAAAGGAGAAAATTTGGGTAGTGTAGCAACAATAGTTATTCTTTTGATGATAGTGATGAGTATAATACGGTAGAAGAAGAAGAAGAGGACGAGGGATATAAAGTAGTAGTAGAAGAAAAAGAAGATGATGAAGAGGAGAAAGAGGAAGAGAATGAAAGGGCTGGCACATTTAAGAAAAAGGCGCCACATTCTAAAGGTAGACACAAATTAAAGATCTTTATATCTCTTCCTTTGTTTCACTTTATATGCAATTCAATTTTTTGCTTGTTAGTATGTTACTGTAAAAATGACATCTTTACTCTTTTTGACATGATTTAGTAGTAATATAAATATCATGAAATGTTTGAGACTGCATGTTTTAAAGGGTTTTAAAAAGGTTTGGTTGTTCAGTTCGCTGACAAAACGAGGCTATTGACACTTTTTGTTAGTTTTTTAAATTTTATTTTCTAACACTTTTGAAATGTGCCATAAGTCTTTTTGCTTTCATAAAGTTCATGTTAAATAAAATACCATCATGTATAGTAAAACGGGTGGAGTATCTTTGAGTTTTCATGAAATTTCTGTTTGTAAAACTGACTAGCTAACTTTTTGATTCAGCTGAATGCAAAAGAGACACTACTCACAAGGTTAACGAATGCGACCGATCTGGTGCAGATATATTTAAAAGTGGACGCGTAATTCGGCCAAAAAATCCTTATTTTTTTGGGAAAATACGACCATACAAGAAAAATCAAATGGTTATTAAAAGCCTTAACTATTTTAGTGAATGATTTTACAGTTCAATCTTATAGTATTCTCATTTAACAAAGTCTTTGTTCCTAATTGCAGCACGTCCAATTGATGTAGTGAGAGACTAAAGACTTAAACTCCCTTCAAGATTGACCATTTGTGACTTTGCTGTCAGAGAATTTGAGACAACACTCAAGAGTTGGAAGAATACGACTAGTTGGCGGTTGGCGCAATTTATGGAGATGGAACTTTATGGAGAAAAATGACAAGTGCATTTCTGAATTTGTGAGAGGAGGTCACAACAAAGGCATTTACGTACAAGTTCAAGTTCTCCATGAAGGAGCAAGTTCTCATCCCAACAAAAAAATAAGAAATAGTTTGCTGCTATTTAACATAGCAATATTTAAATTTTCATGGCCTTAAGTGTTGTTGTATGTTGACAAATTTTGAAGACTATAAGTACTGTTGTTTGTTGACAAAATATTAAAGATTGATTAAGTGTGTATTAATCATGTGATGAAAACATTGAAGACTATTTTAGTGTGTATTAATGATCTGAGGAAAAAGTTGAAGATTGTTTTTGTTTGATCTTACTCATGAATTACAAATGTGCAACTTAAATCATTTTGTATTTTTGGCTATCCTTTTGGCCATTGTCTTCTAGTCTTCCGGCTCCTGCTTTCTGGTGTGAAGAAGGCTGTTAAAATGATTTGGCTTCATGATGGTTGGCAACAATCATTATGTTGGCTATTGGTACTTTTTACTCTTCAAATATGGACAGAACTCATGTTTCAGAGTCCTCATATTTTTTATGTGAGGTTGCTCATGATAAAATTGTTGGTGACAAGAGTTGTATTGAAATTGTGGATCCCTTGGAAACTGCGCAAGGAAAAGAGAGTTCACCTAAGTCATGTGTACTTTCGCATGAAGCCAAGAGATGATGATTTTTATGCTTGCAACAAAAAAAGGGAGGAGGTGCAAATATACCCCTAAACTCTGCGATATATCCTCATTAAAAAAGTGGCTTCTTTATACCCTGCTACTACATAAATAGCGCAAATATATCTTTTTTGGCTGACAAGTACTGAAAAAAATCAAATTATTTTTTCTTTAAAAAAAAAAGAAGAAGAAGTCAAATAGGGGTATATTTGACCCTTCTTGCAAAGTTTAGGAATATATTTAATCCTTGTCACACATGAACGTTTTTGCCTTCTTTAATTCAACTGTTAATTTTGATTTATTGCCTTGATGATCAAACTTATTTTTTTCACTCATCTTCTTATTAAATCTAACATAGATGTCCGGAAAAAAATAATCTATGCAGATACAAGGAATAAATTGCAATTTGATCACAAAGATGGGAAAATAAAGATTCTTGTGATATTAAGAGGGCCTATTAAATTTAAACCAACCTCTTAAGTTTCACAACTATCGAACAAAACTTATGTTCATCGTCAATTAAGATCAGTGTGAATTGTTTTTTAATTCTTTTTCCTTCAACGATGCAAGCTCATATGCTAGTCAACAGAAGGATAAATTTAAAACTCATGCAGGAATGTAATGCGATTGAATAAGGCCTTACGAGGAATTGTAATATCTCCCCATGAATCTATTAGCTTATCATTATCTAGGTTTCTTTGTTTTTATTTCCTTTTTAGCTTTCATTATTTAATGTGGGAATACGAGAAATAAAAAGAAAGAAGTGAATAGAAAAAAATAAAAAAAATTAATGAACAAATTTTGTAGCTATTAGAGTGGTGAGACGGGATGCTATGTGGTGTTCATCTCACCTAAAAGGCAAGTGACATGAAATTTTAGTAGTTGAGTCCAAGAATTTGCTAACAACAAGAGTATTTTTGTTTGAATAGTATAATAGAGGTTAAATACAAATTATTTTCAAAAGTAAAGACGTTGTATTAAAGAAGGCAAAAAAATTCACGTGTGAAAAAGATCAACTACACCCCTGAACTTAGCGAAAATGATCAAATATACCTCGGAACAATGCCAGAAATATGAAATATATCCCCATGTGGCTTTTATTTTTCTAAAAAATAAAATTAAAATTGATTTTTCACTACCGTCTGTCGAAAAGGGTATATCTCCTCCATTTGTGTAACATCAATGGTATAAATTAACCACTTTTATAATGAGGGGTAAATTAGCTCTAAATCGTAAAGTTGAGGGATATATTTACACTTTCTTCCTTCTTTTTTTTCCTTGCAAGCATAAAAATTAATATATTTACTCAAGTTGTTATTTCCTTTTTAGCTTCCATTCTTTAACGTGGGAATACGAGAAATAAAAATAAAGAAGTGAATAGAAAAAAAATTAATGAAAAATTTTCAAATTGTAGCTATTAGAGTGGTGAGACGAGATGCTATGTGGTGTTCACGATCACTCAAAAGGCAAGTGACATGATATTTTAGTGGTTGAGTCCAAAAATTTGCTAATAACAAGAGTATTTTTGTTCTATAATAGAGGTTAAAAATAAATTATTTTTGAAAGTAAAGACGTAGTATTAGAGAAGGCAAAAATATTCAAGTGTCAAAAAGATCAACTACACTCCTGAACTTAGCAAAAATGATCCAATATACCTCGGAACTATGCGAGAAGAATGAAATATATCCATGTGTGGCTTTTATTTTGATAAAAAAATATATTGAAACTGATTATTTACTACTGTCAACTGAAAAGTGTATATCCTCTCTATTTGTATAACAACAATAGTATAAATAAACCACTTTTTTAACGAGGGATATATAAGTTTTAAATCACAAAGTTTAGGGTATATTTGCACCTTCTTCCTTCTTTTTTTCCTTGCAAGCATAAGAATTAGTAAATTTACCCAAAGTTTTATACAAATACACGAGGACGAGATAATACCAACAACACACTATTGCTTCCTCCATCTTTACATGTTCAATATTGAATTGACACACCTATTAAGGAGCAATAATGTAATGACCCTTCTGGTCATTTATGCGTTTTCTCCTTTCTTGTACTGTTAGAGCTCTCCTGTAGCAGCCCCAAGTTATTTATGGCTTGTTGGGACCGGTAGTTCGGTGCCCGAGCCGTTTGTTTGTGTTTTGTTTTGTCCATTCCTGGTTTTAGAGCTTTTAACTTTGGAAATCGTTGACTTCAGTCAACATTCTTGGTGAACATGCTCGAAATTGAATTCTGACTATTTCATTAGCTCCGGAGCGTGGACTTTGGTCTAAAGGGACCTTTGGTCCGGATCCGGGAGCTTTTCAGCTTAGAATTCTCTCACATTCTGTGTTTTCAGGCCAGTTGGGCTTGTTTGATTGACTTTGGTCAACATTCGAAGAAGACGACCTCAGATGAAAATTCCGTCAGCGTCGTTAGCTCCAGTATGTCGAGTTTGTGTTAGTTAGTTGGTTGGTTCGGGTTCCGGATGAGCCGGGCTCATTTTGGGTGTTTGGTTGGCATTAGGTAGTGTTGACTTGGATCAACATTCTTCCGAAATGACCTCGTATGGAAGTTTCATCAATTTCGCTGAGTCCGGAACATTGTTTCCACTCTAATAGCACTATTGGTTTTGAGTATCGGGTTTTGATTGTGCCCGGAATGCCTCAGAGAGTTTTCAAAAATTGTAGGCCAGCCTTTAGCGCCAACGGCGCCCAGGCAGCGTGATCGCGCTGGCCTGTGGCAGGCCTTCAGCGCTGATGGCACTGGCCATTTCCAGCAGCTATATAGTTGGTTGGTTTCATTTTTCCAACCCCATTTCTAAGGCAGGCAACGGAACCGGCACCGGGAGTACCGGACCGGTATTAACCGGAACCGGACCGGTACCGGCTCATCCCTTCCGCCGGTTGGCCGGGAACCGGGACGTTCCGGTACCGGTAGTACCGGAATTTTTCACCTTGTTCGTCCCGGTCCGGTACTTACCGGGACCGGACCGGACCGGTACCGGTCCGGTTTACCGGGTCGCGGCCTTTTTTAAAAAAAAAAATTTAATTAAATTAAAATTCGGTTATTTATAATTGAAAAAGTTTCAAAATATATAAGTTATTTTATATTTCTTTTAAAAGTATAACTTAATAAATTAGATTTTTTTTTAGAGTTTAAATTTTAAACTCTAAAAGTTTAAAACTTTAAATTTCAAATTTTAAACTCTTAAAATCTTTTTAAACTTTTAAGTCTTAACTCTTAAGTCTTAAGTTAATAACTTACTTATTTAAGTTTGAATCTTTTTAAACTATATCAAACTTTCATTTGTTAAACAACTTTTTTAAATTTGAAATTGTAACTTAAGTTTGAAACATTTAAAAATTGAAATATATAAAAAAGACTTGTATTAAATTGAAGACAATAATTAAAAAAATTTAAGGCGAATAGCCTATAATTTTATTCATAAAAATTAAATAATACAATTTGTATTACAAAATATTAGAAGAGAACCTAATCTACGCAGCCACCTTCTAGGAAGGGTTCTGTTTGAATTAGGCCTCGAACTATCATACTAATATTTGAATCCTTGAAAATAGTCTTTCCGTAGAGTTTCTAAGAATTCCCTCGTAACATTTTCCGAAAGTGGTTGTTGTGCTTGATCCTCCAATGCATCCATGCCGTCTTCACTTGAATTTACCAAAATATTATCTATATCATATTCAAATTGGACAGGTAAACTAGGACGCCCATAATTCCTTCGCTCGGCATTGATCCAATCTCTAAACAATACCGATATCTCCAAGCTGTCCGATGCTAATGAATACCTATGCTCCCCAATTTGATATCTTGCTGCACTAAAAGCGCCCTCCGAAGCTACTGAAGATGCTTGAATAGCTAGCAAAGCTCGAACCACCGGTTGAAGTTTTGGAAATGACTTGCCGCGAGTCTTCCACCATTCCAAAAGTTGAGGTTTGCCTTGTGCATCCTTAATGCTTTCCATTCCCTGATTAAGATATTCATCAAAATCATTTCTTTCATTAGAAGTAAGACCAAGATAATTTTCCATCATATCATCAATATCATCTTCATTTGAATATCTACGCCTAGAACTTGAAGGTTCTACATTATGTACTTCATCATTTATTCTACTAGAATTATACAAGTCATACAATTTTCTAGCTTCAATTCTTATGCTATCTTTAACATCGGACAAACTAGGTAATTTGTCCTCTTCGGCAACTTCGTCACCTTGGATACTTTGTTCAAATATAATCTCTAAAATATCTAAATTACAATATATTCTTTCAACCATTCGTGATGCACCTATTTCTTTGTAAGTTGGGTTTAATAAACAAGCAGTTAAATAAATTTGAGGAATAGGAATAAAATATTTTCTAAATTTTTTAATCATTGCATTAATAGAATCTTTAAACCGTGGAATATTTTTGTATTGAGAAAATTTATCAGAAATAGCACATATATTTGGTAAAACTGAACAAATAGTTGGATAATAAAGTCCAGATATTTGTTTTGTAGCTAAATAAAAAACTTTTAAAAATTCTTTAAGTTCATATACTTCTTTCCAATCAGTGTCACTAATTCTATAATCAATATCTGAATTGTGAGCATTCCAAACCATTTGTAAAGGCTTTCTATATTCATAAGCAACTTTAAGCATTTCATATAAAGAATTCCATCTAGTAGACACAGTTTTTGGAATTTTTCTAGGGGGGAGTTCTAATTCACGACACCGATTTTCAAACTCTACACGCCTAGACTTTACTTGACATTTAAAAATAAAATGGCATGCAGCTTCACATTTTATACAACCATTATTATACATTGCTACACCATCTCTAACAATTAAATTATATATGTGTGCAGCACACCTAATATGAAAACCGTCAATATAAATAGGGCAAATTGTCGGTTTTAGTTTATCAACAGCATTTGTATTATTAGAAGCATTATCAAGGGTGACACTAATTACTTTATTACAAATTCCATAAAATTCTAAAACATCTACAATAGTTTGAGCTATGTAACTACCGGTTTTCAGCATTTCACAACATTTATAACCTAAAATTCTTTTTTGCATGTTCCAATTCTCATCAATCCAATGACCAGTAATAGTGAAATAATCGTTACCATTAGGACTACGACCCATATCAGAAGTGATAGCCATTCTACAAGTATTATAGTTAAATAAACAACGAAGATATTGTACATGTTGTCCTTGATAATCAAAAATAGCTTTTTTAATAGTATTTCTTGAAAAAACCTGTGAAAGAAGGATTATACACTATTTGAATATAATGAACAAAACCGGGATTTTCAGCAAAACTAAAAGGCAAGCCACAAAGAACAATCATTTTAGCTAATTCTTCAAGATCTCTTTCTCTACTATAACTACGATGTGTACTAGGGCCAGAAACATTAGAAGGGTTTAACTGTGATTGGATCATGTTAGAGGCCCCTACTCCTACAGATGGATCGGGAAGGGGAGTACCATATTTTTTTGCATCGGCTATAGCCTGAGCTTGCAAAAATTCATTTTTACAACATCCCATTAAATGATTTCTTAAATGTCCCGTCCCACCCGACTTTTCCGAAGTTCTATGATTCAAAACATGTTTACATACTTTACAAATAGCTTGAGTTTTATCATCACTTTGAATCATAAATTGCCACACAACAGATTTTTTAGGACGTTCAGCCTTTGGCTTAGCCCTAGTAGGATGTACAGGGGGAGGGGGAGTGGAAGCGGGAGCAGGAGTGGGACTAGTAGCCGTAGGCGGCTCTGTTTCATCATCATCATTAGTATCATTACCATCATATTCATTATCATATTCTACTTCTTCATCTAGCTCTTCATTAAAATTACCAAACCTTGTTTGTAAAAATTCATGATCTAATTGAGTATTTCTATCAATATTAAAAGGAGTTTCATCAACATGTGTAAAATCATCCGTATTTATTCTTAATTGAGGTTGTTGTCTAGTGTTAGATTTGGATTTAGAAGAACTACCGACTTTAGTTTTTCTGGTTAGTGCATTACCTACCCTACCAAAAAATGAACTTTTACCCTTGCCAACATTTTTATCACCGGATTCCATTGTAAAATATTAAAAGTAAGCAAATAAATAAATACAAAAAATAAATGCAAAAAAATAAACAAGTAAAGAGATGAAAGTTGGAACGAATGTACCAAACGTCTGCGTAAAAACAGACGTGTATAACCAAAAGCCGAAATTGATAGATGAAACTTGAAGCTTGAAAATTGCTCCAAAATAATCCAACAAATAAAATTAACAATTTAATAGAGACTATTAGAGAATAGAGAGTAGAAGAGTAGAAGAGTAGAAGATTGAGAGTTGAGAGAGTAGATGAAGAAGAAGAAATTTTGTGTAATAAATAATGAAGGGGTGGGGGGTTTTTATAGTTAAAATTTAGGACTAAAATGTATTTTTAAAAACTTTGGGGTATTAAAAAAAGTTTGGGGGGTAGGGGGGTGTTTTGGGGGGGGGTTTGGCTGTTATAGCCGTTGGGTGGGCCCCACTGGCCGTTGCCAACGGCTACCCAACGGCTACTTTAAAAAAAAAAAAAAAAAAAAAAATTTGAAAACCAACCGGATCGAACCGGACCGGTACCGGGACGGACCGGACCGGGACGATCCGGTAACCAACCCCCTTCCGTCCCGTTACCCCTTCCGTCCCACCCTCAACCGGACGGAACCGGAGTACACCGGACCGGAACCGGACCGGTAAATGAACCGGGACGGTCCGGAACCGGTACCGGTACCTCCCGGTTCCGTTGCCACCCTTACCCATTTCTCATCTATTCTCAACTCCAACTCTTAAAATATTCTCTCAAATTGCTCTTATATCAGTTCTAAATCTTGGGGAATCATTTGTCCATCGATTATCTGTAGTTCTTCGATCCTTGGTAAGCTTCTTCTCCAACTTACTTCTTTTGTTTTCTCAAAATTCCACCATTGATTCTCATTCCAAGCTTGGAAATTCTTATGTAGTGGCTGCTCCTAGCTCGTGCATGCATCGTGGGGATGAAGGATTGTTCGCCTTGGCTTAAATTTTGTCTTTGTGGTAAGTAATTCTTGCCCAATTTCCGGAATCATTTCTTGAAATTCCTTCTTTAATTCTTTACTTGAGCGGGCTGTTTTGAGCCCCAATTGTTGTCCGTTTTTGCTAAATTTTGAGCATGCGCTCCCGGGATGGTAAGGAACACATGTGTTTTTTTCGTTTTCGATTTTGGATTGCGGGGCCCACGGGCCCGTTTGTGACCTACATTTTGACCCGGCTAAGATATTAGCAATATGGGTACCGTTAGCTTTGTATTGATGCATAGATTACTGTGTTGATAGTGGTTTAGCGATTTGGAGCTTCACGGAGCAGTTCAAGCATGGACGACGCCGTCCCCGCAGCTATTCCTCGAACGACAGGTAGGGTATGACTTTCCCTACCTAGACTCTGCGTATATAGGCTATAACTGCATTAATTAGTATCCTTGGGTGGGTTGTTATAGGTTGGTACCCCAGACCTTGTCTGCCTTTTCTGTCCGTTTATTTCATACGTTGGTTGTAGTATTCGCGTAGTATTGTATATTACCCTTGTGGTCCTTTGTGGCCCTGTATTGACTCTGGAACATAGATGGTGGGTGATTTGGGAATGTCCGTGAGTCCCGGACATAGAGATATCCTTTAGGATGGTTATGTCTATTGAATAGTTGTTGGGCCTGTGCAGGGCTAATAGGAACTGTTTGTGAGCCGCTGGGCTAACTTATATTTGTGTGCGAGCATATCATCCATGAAAAAGGCTTTTCCCTGCATGTTTTACTTTGATTTTGGCTGCGAGCCACTATAGACGGTTTTTTCTAAACTTGCATGACCCCGGGGGCCTATTTTTGGTATAACCTAATGATGACTTGGGATTTTGGACGATTTTACGCTTGATTGTTTGCTGACACTAGGCTCTGCCGGGCGGAGTACTACACTTGATGTTCTACTGATACTAGGCTCTGTCGGGGGAAGTACTATCTGATTTTCTTACGGATTTAGACCCGGATACGCTCTGAGCACCCTTTGAGAGGGTTGTTGAGACTTTTATTATTGATTTAGACCCGAGTATACTTCGGGCACCCCTTGAGAGGGTCTTTTGAGATTACTACTACTGCTTTAGACTCGGTTCAAATCCCGAGCATGCATATTCGAGATTTAACCACTGGTTTGAACCCAGACTTGTTTCCGGATGACATGTTAAAGATTTCGCGTCCATTACTGTATGTGGTCAGGGACCTCTATGGGCCCTCCGTTCCGGGGCCTGGCTAGGAGTCGGGTGCGCTGGAGGAGAGGTATACGGTGTAGGATGAGGTATAGCAGGCACGTCCCACCATGGGTCCTCCTACCGAAGTGCCAAGAAGAGGTGCATACAAGGTTACTATTATCGGTTCCATCATATCATCATCATGCATATTTCACTCGGATTCCACCCTTGTTTGTTGTGTGTTCAGTGTATGCTCCGCTTATATGGGCGGCCGGAGGGTTTATTTTCACTTGATTGCATTCCTCGGTTGTATGGGTGGCCGTTGGGACTGTAGGTAGATTATATTTACTCCTGTCTTTATTTAGAGCTTGTCATGGCTTATGGTTCTGATGGCTTAGCAGTTATTAGCCTGTTGAGGCTCCGGTTGTGGGATTTGATTATTGAGGGGGCTAGGGAGTGCTATCTTATTGAGGCACTTTTGTGTGGCCTTCTGAGCAGAGTGAGAGTTTCTGGTTCCATCCTTATGGGGATTTGAGTAGTGTCTCGGTTATTGTGGTTTAGTGGTTCCATCCTAGGTTGATATTTGTGAGGTTGATCTCTTTTTATATTATCTTTGAAGTTGGATTCGTTGTATGTTTTCCTTCAGTATATTGATCCCTTCTTGAGTATAAGAAGTTGCTTCCTTTCTTCCTTTTACTTGAGGTTACCGGTATACCGCCATGCTTTCTAAACTCTCTTCTTTTTTATATACTATTGTTGCAAGGATTTCAGGTGCGTTCTTCTTCCTTACACCTGTGTTTCTGTGTTATGTATATGTTTTTTCTAGCATGTATACTTGTAACTCTTGGTTGATTGATCCTTGTGCTAGTTCTTCGTCTTTCTTCCTTGCTTCTGTGACTGCTTTCTTGTGTTCTGCTTATTACTATTTTTATATCTTATATGCGCTCAGTCGGTCGATGATACCTACTGAGTACCCGTTGTCTTGGTGCTCATACTACACTTCTGCACTTTTTTGGTGCAGATATTAGTTGAGCTTTTGCCATTGATCGCGTTGGAGACTCGTGCAGCTTTTGACATTCGAGACTAGGGTGAGCGCCTGCCGGTCGGGGCTTGTCTGCATCTCATCTTTTGTACTAATACTCCTTGTACCTTCGGAGACAGAGTTATATTGTATTTTGTTACTTCTAGCACTTGTATTCTATTAGAAGCTTCTGTACTGTCGATACCAAGTCTTGGGGTTGATGTAGTATCATTTATGTATATAATCGGGTTTTGCTTTCGCTTTATCTACTTTTACATTCTGCTTCCGCTTGTTTCTATTTATTGTGCGTTCTGGTTAGGTGGTAGTCCATTACTAACCGTTCCAGGCTACGAGAATTGGTTCGCCTACTGAGGGATTGTAGGTGCCCTCATGACCTGAGAAATCAGGTCGTAACAAATAAATAAAATAACAAGTTTACTATATCACTCGTTGAATATAATAAATTCAATGAGCTAAAAAATGACTATAATCAATAATAAGAATAAATTATAAACTATGTGATAAATTATTCAAACTTCTATTACAAGCATAAACTTTTGCATGGGACTACAAAAAATAGTAGAATGCCAAAATTGCTATTTTTGAGTACTTTAAGATAGCAGAATGCAAAAAAAAAAAGAGGCTCTATTCTTGTAATCTTCTCCTCTCTTATTTATTTATTTATATATATATATATATATATATATATATATATATATATATATATACTTACTAGTTTCGCGACACGTGCATTGCACGTGAAACATGTCAGTAATATGTGGATATATTGCTATACATTGTAGTTTGCGCTTTTATGCATTAATATTCCTGAATTAAACATTCATGTATTCCAAAATCATATATTCTTTGGGGGGGTTATATGCAATTTCCTTTAGCATCCAACAAAGTCCTAGTATAGAGGTAGTAAAACTATCTCAAATTGTATGGTATTCGTAATTTATTTATATTTCCATATTTATGGCGTCAAGTGTTGTTTAACACATTTATAGGGAACAAAATTCCAAACAACACTTTTCAACAACCATGTCGAGAAGTGGAGGTATTTCTTATCACCATATATATTAGAGCTATTACATTATCAACGGACACTTGGGCCGGGTGAATCCCAACTACTCTTCTGTTCACAAAGAAGTTGAAATAACTTTCATTATATTTATAGAATTTGAGAGATGACTTTTCAAAATAGTCATGATCTTTGACTAACATATGTGTTTGTTCAATTTAGACCTCCAAATACAAACTAATTCAACAATGACACCCTTTTCTGGCAAGACAAAGAGTAAAAAATACTCTTCACGTATGCAAATGTTTCAATGGAAGATGACTCTGTTAGATATTCTGTGTGAATCTCTCTTTCTTTGTTCTTTCTCTTGACAGTAAGTATCTTCTCTGCAATCTAGAACATGGTTGCCCGCTAGCTCTTCCAGTTTCACAGAATCTTGATTGCATTGAAAATATGATACTAATAAAATTTGCTTTTAATCAGATTGAAAAAGAAAATAGTTTTATGAAGGGAATGGTTGTGAGTTGTGACGATAATGAAGGATTATGAAGCATTGACTAAGGGGCTATATGTACGCAAGGTGTAGCTGTTATTCAATTTTATTTCATCTGTAAAGTGATCATATTTAAGAATTAAGAGGATAAAATCACTAAACATGATCCTTTAATTCCTTTCAAATTCCTTTCAGCACAAAGAAAACATACCATTCCATAAGGGTTATGAAATCAATAGCACAAAAAGATTTTCCATTCCATGAACTTCATTGTTAACAAGGTAATGCAGAATACCATTGGTTACTATCTTGTAATATTTGTAACTTTATAAAGTTCTAAAGGGTCAATAACATACCTGATGTATCTCGTTTATTCAAGTTTCATAACTGAACTATCAGGTGTATGAGTTTTTTACCTGTACTATCACCAACTATTTATCAAAACACACCTCCACTATCAAATGTTCACTTATTGTACCTGAAATATCGCCATCGTCCAGGTAGAAAAAGTGAATATTTGATAGTTGAGGTGTGTTTGGATGAATATATAGTTGGTAATAGTTCAGATAAAAAAATAATAATTAAGGTATGAAACTCAAAAAATGAAGATATTTTAAATATGTTTTTGACTATTAACTCTTTTTTATATGTATTCATCAATATTTTGGAAGAGGGAATATCTTATATATGTTGGACACCATTGCTTATATCGCAAAGAAGCGAAACTCTAATCGGCCAGTTTTCTTCAAAACTCAAATTATAATCATCATATATCTATCTATACTATTCTAAAAGTGGGAAGCCCCAAAGTTAAAAGTTGAAATATCATTTTACCCCACACTAAATAAAAATCCAATTAACTAATAATATTTTAATTACATAAAAGTTGCATTAAAAATGCAGAACTTAAAAAAAACTATATTAATAATTAATAAACAGAAGAGAGAAGGCACAAGTACCCCCTTATACTATACCTCAAGTTGCTATGACACAACTAAACTTTATGGGAGTCCTATTACCCCCTTAAACTCTTTTTTTTTGTATTTTTGTGCTCCTTTTTGCTGACATGGCTGCCAAGTGATAAAATATTTTTGTGCTCCTTTTGTGCTGACTTGGCAGCCATGTCAGCACAAAAGGAGTAGAAAAATACAAAAAAAATAAGTTCAGGGGGTAATAGGACCCCTATAAAGTTAAGGTGTGTCATAGCAACTTCGGTTATAGTCTGGGGTTACTTGTGCCTTATCTCTAAACAGAATGAATAACATCATATTCACTGAACTGGATAAGTAGTACTGATGGTTTATCTAGCAGTAATTATTAGCATATTTTCATATGTATTTAACGTGAGAATTTGAAGAGTTAAGTTATTGCAGACTACATTCAATTGACTAATTCAATATGTGGGGAGTTTATTTATTTAATGCATAAACATATCACATGAGGAGTCATGTCAATGATCTTTCCTCTTCCTTCTTCAGTTACGTTCCACCTCTGGAATATGAAGTACCATAATAAAGGTATACCTCTTGAGAAAAATCAGCAACTCTCCTACGAGATGGTAAAGTTCATTTTGTTTCTTATGTTGTTGATTGTTTCCTTTTTGGCAGTTGTGAGATGTTAATCTGACCCTGAAGTAGGTCCATTGAAGGTTTTGAGGAACGTAAAACCAAATAAAAAGATAATTGTTACAATCTTATCATGTTCTCCTTCACCCAATAAATAAATAGAATTCTAAGATAGTGATGTTGAAATGCTTTTATATACTATTGTATGTATTTTCTTGCCGCAGTTAAAAGTCCAGCGAAGAATTCAGGGCATCAAAGATGGAGTCAAAGTAGAGACTTAGGTGAAGATACAAATTCAAAGCTGAGGTAAGACACAAATTCATAATGTCGAAACCATTCTATTAATGCGGGATGCTTTGTGCATCGAACTGCTTTTTTTAAAAAAATAAAAATCCTTTGCTACGTATATACTGACTGTCTCAACTATATTAGATTTAGGGGATGTCATACTATGAAGTATAAAGAGTACTTAACTCATCAATTTTAGGATTATGACCATCTGAGACCACTAAAAATAAACATGAAAGGTTTATTACTATATAAAACTCATATACGTGTTTCCAATCCATTTCGGAAGGAGATATTATGTCCAACTGGTTCCATATTTAATTTGTTGCTAGCTGGAGCTTTCTAAAGTATGATAATAGAGCACAATTGCAGTTCTTGGATTCCTGTTGTTGCTACTTTTACTTTTTTGTATGTTTTTATTTTATAGCACAAAGAAAGTCCAATAATATATGTATCGTTTAAAATTTATCATTTGTAATATAAATTTTGTATTATATATTTGGGATAAACGTGCAACGCACGTTCCCATAAACTAGTATTATTAAAAGTGGGAAGCTCCTAACTTCAAAATTGAATTACGATTTTACCCCTGCTATAAATTAAAATGTTATAAAATATTCAATTACCCTAAACAAAGTCGCGGTCAAAGCAAAGAAAAAGATGCCAAAAAAGATTCACTTTAGCTTCTAGCTCGCTTAGCTTAGTGTAGGTTGCTTGCAAGACTTTCGATAGCTGGCTCGGCCGAACGGAATCACCGATCTAGATAGAAGGGTCGTTCACTCCCTATTCTTTGAGAGGTTGCTTGCGACGGTAGCATTAGCTAGGCAATCAAGGCAGGTCGAACAGAGTCAGTCCTAGGGTGAAAATCATCGGATGGAAAAATGGATTGAGCTGGCTAATCACTTGATGACCCGGTGGAGAATGGGAACAGAGAGTCGCTCCCATAAACGAATGAATGGGACTCCTGGTCCTGATCGAACCAGAGATTCCGACAACCGGGGGAATCGGCAGAAAGAGATGGGTCGGATACTGGAATCTGCCCAAAAGTCCTGACTTTTTCGAGGCAGGGCTTCGACCCGTATCTGGCCAACTCCTCGAACTGCTGGGTGCGGCATATTCATGGACTGGCAAAGCGAACTCTCAATTTGATCAGGAGAGCCTAGAGAGCTCTCTATCTTTCCCCAAATTTCGACTAGCGCGGTTCTTTTTCTCGACCAATTTGAATTCCATTTCATTTTGGATTTGTTGTTAAGTAGAGTAGTAAGTAGCTAGGCGGATTTCAGCGCATGCTGCATTGAGAATCTCCAAAGAAAGACGAAGCGCCTATGATAGCGTATGATTATTCCCATTTGTGACCGACGGTTGCTTGCAAGAGGTGGCGATCGGCAGTGTTCCAAAGCGCCATAACGACGTGCGTTAGAGCGTTATGGTTGCCAATCAAGATATCTTTCTTCTCATGGAGAGTGTGACATTGCAAACTTCCTTTGGATGACATTCTGACAAGACTTGGATATACAATGCCCTCAAGGTCTTGGTGTTGTAATCGACCAACAGGGGAAACCATGCAGTATCTTTTTCTGAAGAGTCAATGTGCTGATAAGGTATGGCAGTACTTTTCCTTGGGTGCAGGTCTTACACATGGTGTTAGCTTACAGCAGGTATTTCAAAGGTGGTGGAAACACCCTGCAAATGTATATCTGAAGCCCTTATATCAAGCATTGCCCTGTGTAGTTGTCTGGGAGCTATGGAAGAGGAGAAAGAAAAGAAGGTATGGTGGTAATATCTCCTTGAACAGGCTAATTTCTCAGGTTTCAGCAACTCTGCACAATTTACTGGTGTACAGGTTTCCTAAGATGAAAAGATTGTCTTCTAATTGGCCTGAATTGGTTAGTGAGTTGGAGAGCTACATCCCCAGGCTACATTATAGAAGAGTATGTTGGGAATTCCCTAGTGGACAATGGATTCAATGTAACACAGATGGTGCATCAAGAGGTAAGCCAGGTAAGAGTGGTGCTGCTGTGGTGTTTAGAGATGCTGCTGGTGATTTTTTGTGTGCTGCTACCCGTTCAAACTAATATGTATTCAGAGATAATGGCTATTCAGTTAGCTGCTGAAATCTGTGTGCATAAAGGCTTCACAAATGTGGTGATTGAGACTGATTCAACCATTGCTAGACTGATCATGATACAAGAGGTGTCTGCACCCTGGGCTGTATCTATTAAATAGTAATCATATCATATTATATTAATACTAAATACTAAAAGTGGAAAGGTGAATATTCATAGAAAGTTGTTAGACATTTTTACCCATTTAAAAACTAAATTAGTTATATGTTTTTAATCTTTTTTTATATATATTTATTTTCATTTCTCCTTCAATTTACTAAACACAATCTATATATTAGAGGTAGGGATAGACAAGGTGATGTGACACTTTTTTATGGCCTAGAACACCATTTATTTTTTGACTCATTTTTTTCTACTTTTTCCTCTAATATTTCCGTTTATCTTATTTTTAAAAAGCTAAAAGGGTCTTAAATGCATTCTCAATTAAAGACAAAGACATTCAACAAAATAAAAGATGAAAAGACATGTCTTCAAATCTCATGATCTTTCATTTTCAAAAAAAACGTGCATTCATGTTTAATTCTCCTATATTCAATATTTCTCTTAATTAATAAGAAAATTATACTTAAATATTCTAATAACGTATGTCTGTTCATTTTCTCTTGGAGTTCTTATAATGTTTGCATGTAATTTTAAAGCTTCAACAATGTTTAAGATTTCTATTCTTCTGTTTTAGCCCTTTTCAAATTCTTCTTATAGTAAAATATTGCTTCCTCCAAACAGTCAATTTGTTCAGTATGTAGTACTTATATTTTTATCTTTTTCTTTTGCAGGTGAAGTGTAATATGAGAACAAATCGGAATCGGAGAAGAATCAAAGGTTACCATTTTGCCTCTGCCGGAGAACGTTGATGGACGATTGTTGCGGGAGTGGATGTGTTAGATACATGTGGGAGGTGTATTATGAAGAACTCGAGGAATACAGTAAGATTTACATGAGAAATCCAGATGTTAAGCTTTCTTAGATTTGTTTGGAAACTAGAATTCATATGAATTGTTGTTTGTTATATTCATTAAATCATTGAAGACGGATTTGGGAGCAGGCATATACTGTAAACAAAGTAAAAACTTTATGAAGTAATTCACCTTTCTTATCTTGACAAAGTTGTTATTTTCTACTCTAAATATAATTGCTTCTTGATGATTACAATTTGTGGCCGTTTTAACTATTCAATCAGGCCATTGTTTTCTGAATGCAAGATCAACTTGATCATGAGATAATTTGATTGTTCTAAACTAGCAATTAAAGATTTCAGAAGATAAAAAAGAAATTAAATGTCAAGGTAATATTCTTATCCACTGCATTATCTTAAGAACAAGAAAGTTCAGGATACTTTCTTTTATTATGTTTTGTAAGTTACCTTATTTCTTAATCTTTTCATTTAATAGTAGGAGCTGTCTGATCGATGTAGATCTTTTCTCGGTGATACTCTTCTAGGGAAGAAGAGAAAGAGAGGTGAAACCCTTCTTATAATAAGATGAGGAGAGCAGTAAAGCTTAATGACGAGAGTTGCAAGGAAATGAACTGAATTTATGGTATAAATTTACATTATATCATTATTGTATTATTTGATTCATGCTTCAGTTTGACTCGATTAATAAGGCTCTTGAGTTTTGATTAGTTATGAGAGAAGGTATCAACAAGAACTTGGAAAATTATGTACTAATTATGTATTTCTTTTTTATTGTTATGATTAAAATTTTAAGAAGAATGTGTGTATGTTGTATTTTTCCCTTTCTATTTTTTTTTTTTTGTGTTTTCTCTCTATTAGACATTTTTAATTTAATTTTCTATGAATTTCTGGTGATGTCTTTTGGATTGACTAATGCTCCCGCAGTCTTCATGGACTTGATGCATAGGGTGCTTAGCCAGTATTTGGATATGTTCGTGATAGTCTTCATTGATGACATTCTGATATACTCGAGGAGTAGAGATGAGCATGAGCAACACATGAGGACTGTACTTCAAACTTTGAAAGATCATCGACTTTATGTCAAGTTCTCAAAGTGTGAGTTTTGACTTGAGTCGGTTGCATTCCTAGGGCACGTAGTGTCTAAGGATGGGATTAGAGTTGATTCGGGTAATATTTCGGCGGTTCGTGATTGGCCTAGACCTACTACTCCTACCGAGGTCGCAACTTTGTTGGATTAGCTGGGTACTACAGACAGTTCGTTGAAAAATTTTCTTTCATAGCAGCACCCTTGACTATACTGACTTGGAAGGATTTCCCATTTCAGTGGTCGGATCAGTGCGAGGATAGTTTCCAGAGGCTTAAGGTCTTATTGACTTCAGTTCCAATTTTGACTTTGCCGGTCGAGGGTCAGAGTTTCATCGTGTATTGTGATGCTTTTGGGGTTTGTCTTAGTTGTGTGTTGATGTAGCAGGGTCGAGTGATAGCTTATGCATCGAGATAGCTGAAGGTTCACGAGTGCAACTACCCCACTCATGACTTAGAGTTGGCGGCGGTAGTCTTTGCGCTCAAGATCTGGAGGCACTACTTATATGGAGTTCATTGTGAGATATTCATCGATCACCATAGTCTTCAGTACATTACGAGTCAGCGAGAGATGAACTTGAGGCATAGGAGATAGATTGAGTTGCTGAAGGACTATGCTTTCACTATTCTATACCATCCGGTCAAGGCAAACATGGTAGCGGATGCCTTGAGTCGGAAGGCGGTGAGTATTGGCAGCCTAGCTTCACTTTCAGTTTCTGACCAACCGTTGTCCTTGGCTAACCGCTTGGTTAGGCTTGATTTGTTGGATCTCAGTCGAGTTCTTGCCAGTGTTGAGGTTCTTTCAACACTAGTTGATCAGATTCAGAACCGACAGTTTGAGGATTAGAGTTTGTGTGACCTTCGTGATCAGGTAGTTTGGGGTGAGGTCACTCGGGATACTTTGGGTTCTGATGGTGTTCTGAGGTTTGACAGCCATCTTTGTGTCCCGAGGGTTAGAGATTTAATTCAGTTGATACTTTGTGAGGCACATTGTTCTAGATACTCCATTCATCCTGGAACGACGAAGATGTATAGAGATTTGAGACAGCTTTACTAGTGGAGTGGTATGAAGCGGGACATAGCAGAGTTTGTATCTCGGTTCTTGAACTGTCAGTAGGTGAAGTTCGAGCATATGAGATCAGGTGGTTTGATGCAGCGAATTTTCATTCCTGAGTGGAAGTGAGAAAACATTACTATCGACTTCGTTGTTGGTTTTCCTCATACTTCTCGGGGTTTTGATTCCATTTGGGTGATTGTGGTTCGGCTGACTAAGTCGGCCCACTTCTTGCCGGTTCAGACTTCCTATGGTGCTGAGAGAATAGCTCAGATTTACATTTGTGAGATTGTTTGGTTGCACGGGGTCCCAGCTTTGGTCATTTCAGACCGCGACACTCAGTCTAAGTTCTAGAGAGCTATACAGAGGGATTTGGGTACAGAGGTTCAGCTTTGAACTTCTTTCCACCCTTAGACAGATGCCCAGTCCGATAGGACCATTCAGGTCCTGGAGGACATGCTTCGAGCTTGTGTTCTTGACTTTGGAGTTTCTTGGGTTCAGTTTGTGTCGTTCGCCAAGTTTGCTTACAATAATAGTTTTCATTCGAGCATCGGCATGACACCTTTCGAAGCTTTGTATGGCAGGCGTTGAAGATTTTCAATTGGTTGGTTTGATGGCTTAGAGTCCAGGCCGCAGAGTACAGATTTGCTTAGAGATTCCTTAGACCGAGTCTGTTTGATTCAGGATAGGCTCAGAACAGCCCAGAGTAGGCAGAAGAGCTACGCTAATTGCAGACTTCGTGCCTTGGAGTTTAGTGTTGGTGACTTGGTATTCCTTCGAGTATCACCCGTGAAGGGCGTGATAAGGTTTGGTCGGCGGGGCAAGCTTAGCCCCAGGTTAATTGGGCCATTTGAGATTCTACAGAGAATTGGTACTGTTGCCTACATGTTAGCCATGCCTCCAATGTTTTCAGCTGTGCACCTAGTTTTTCATATCTCGATGTTGCATCGGTATGTTCCAGATGAGTTTTATGTGTTGCATTGGAATTCGTTTCAGTTAGATGAGAGTTTATCCTTTGTTGAGGAGTTGATAGCTATTCTGGCCAGAGATATTAGGAGAGTGAGATCTAGGGAGATTCCAATTGTGAAAGTTCAGTCGAGGCATCGTCTGGTCGAGGAGGCTACTTGGGAGACCGAGAGTGAGTTGCGTGCCCAGTATCCGCAGTTGTTTGAGCCTTCAGGTACTCCATTCTTCTTGACTTTCAAGGACGAAAGTCTTTTTAGTAGTGGATGTTGTGATGACCCTTCCGGTCATCTTTGCGTTTACGCACTTATTGTACCGTTAAAGATTTCTTGTAGTGACCCCAAGTCATTTATAGCTTGGTGGGACCGGTAGTTCGGTGACCTGGTCGTTCGTTTGGTTGTTTTGGTTGTTTGCCTATTTTTAGAGCCTTAACTTAGAATATTGTTGACTTTAGTCAATATTCTTGGATAACGTACTCAAAATTAAATTTCGATAGTTTCGTTAGCTCTGGAGCATTGAGTTTGGTCTAGTTAGACCTTTAGTCGAGGCCTGAGAACTTCCGGTGTGGGTTTTGTGTTGATTTTTCTGTTTTCATGCCATTTGGAGTTGAAAGGGTAACTTTGTTAAGCTTTTAATGATCGGAGCGTCAGATTCAAAATCCGACGATTCCGTCAACTCTGGAATGTTGAGTTTGGGATAAGTAGATGGTTGGTTCGGGTTCCGAGTGAGTCGGGATCATTTTGGGTGTTTGGTTGCATGTTGGTTAGTGTTGACTTGGGTCAACATTTATCTGAAACGACCTCGTATGGAAGTTTCATAGATTCCGTTGAGTCTGAAATATCATTTCCACTCTGTAAGCATTATTGGTTTTTGAATATCATTTTTTGATTGTTCCCGAAATGACCCGTAGAGTTCCTAAAAGTTGCAGATTTTGTTATTGCAGGTGCAGGTTTCAGGACTTAATCGCTATCGCGAGCCTCGTCCCTCGCGACCGCGATAAAGCACCTGGTGCTCTGTTCTTCGCGATTGCGTGATTGCCTGTCAGGATCGCGATAAAGTCAGTCCTCCTTTGTTCTTCACGACCACGTGGCTATCCTTTGCTATCGCGATGGTCTAGCCAGTGTGGTCCTTGCGACCGTGAGGGTCCCTTTGCGATCGCGATGAAGGATTCCTGAGCGTTATATAAGTTTTTCCACTTTGTCATTTTAACTCCAAAACCAAATTCTCCATTGTTGTGAGCTAAAAATTCATCAAAGCACTGCATTGCTTCCATTCTTGGTGTTGGGGTTCATTTTCTCGACCTTGATCATTCCCCCATCGTAGTTGGAAAGTCTCTTTCCCCAAAACTCCTTTCTTTCACTCGGTTAGTCAAAACTCCATTATTGTGAATTCTTGGAGCTCAGAAATTTGTTGCAGAATTTGTTCCAGGGTGAAGTGTATGATTAGCGGACTCCTTCTTATACTCATCCTTGGCAAAATCCTCTCCTTGTGGTAAGTGATTCTTTCCAATTTCGGGTTCTTCATTCTTAAATTCCCTTAGTTAGTTTCTCAACTTTAGGGGCTGTTTAGCACGAATTTGTTGCCCAAATTCCTTGATTTTTCGGGCATGTACTCCCATGGTCTTGGTGATCATATTATGAGTTTTCATTTTCAATTTCAGGTTATGGGGCCCATGAGCCCGCTGGTGACCCGAATTTCGACCTGGCTACAATTCTAGCATTATGGTTATCGTTAGACTTGTTTTAATGTATTATTTATATTTATGATAGTTTGATCATCATTCAGGGTTTCTCGGAGTGATTCGAGCTTGGATATCATTGTCCCATCAGCTTGTTATCGGACGACAGGTAGGTTACGGTCTAAACTCCCTAGACTTAGCATATATCGGATAAAATTGTACTAATTAACATCCTTGAGTTGGGTTATTAGCTTGGCACCATAGTGCTTGACCGCTTTTCCATGATTTACCTCATTTCTTTCCTCTGTTGTATGTAGTATTCTTCGTAGTTGATATTATCACCCTTATGGTCCTGTTTGGCCTTGTCTAACTCTGGACCATAGATGGTGGCTATTCGGGGGTGTCCGTGAGTCTCGGACATCGTTATCATGATTTTATGCTAGCTATCTGCGTTGTAGAGAGGTTGGAGCCTGTGCAGGGCCGATAGGTTGCTTGTGAGCTACTGGGCAGCTATTTTGTGTTGATCATATCATGCCCATGCATATAATAAGGATTTCCTACTGCATCTTATTACGGTTTTGGCTTCGGGCCTACTGATACTGATTTTATAAACTTTGCATGGCCCTGGGGGCCCATTTTCGATGGAAATGAATTGGGGATAGTTTGACTTAACATGTGGATGTTCTTTGGGTAAAAGAGAGTTAAATTATGATTTCTATCACTAGTTTTACTACTAATGCTAGATTCGGCAGGGCCGTAGCGCTAGTTGAGTTTTCTTACTGATTTGAGGTGGCATTAGACTCAGTCGGACCGAGCACAAGAGATGTTTTACTACTGTTTTAGACCCGGTTATGCCCGGGCACCCTTGGTAGGGGTTTTGAGACATTTTCCACTGTTTTAGACCTGGATAGAGTCTGGGCATGTATATTTGATACTTGAGTCTCCAGCTTGAATCCAAACTTACTCCGGATGATATTTTCGATACTGAGTTTAAGTATGAGGCCTGGGGCTTCATGTGCTGGAGGAAAGGTATACAACGGAGTAGGAGTATATGGGCAGTGTCCTTCCATCGAACCTACCTGTGGGACCCGTTTGGTACTAGAAGAGGTACATACAGAGTTTCTATTCCACCCAGAGGTTATCATGCATCATATCATTCATTATTTGAGGCTCCATCCTTGTTGGATGTTCGTTGAGTGTACGCTCTGGTTGTATGGGTGGTTAGAGGATTTGTTTTCACTTGTTTGTGTTCCTCGGTTGAATGGGCAGCCGGGGGACTATAGGTAGACTCTTGTTACTTTATCAAGGTATTATCCCCTGTTACGATTATATTTATGAGATTGGTACTGCGAGGTTGTTAGTTTTTGACTTGAGATTGGTATGATTAATTTGGTTATTAATTCCTGCTTTCCGAGCATGCCTATCCTTATTTCTCTCCTTCCTTCCCTTGTACTTGAGGTTACCAATATACCATCCACTTCTGAAACTTATTATGTATATATACTATTATTGCAAGGACCCCAGGTGCGTCGGTTCCTATTTTCACCTGTGCCTGTTGTGTATATATTCTACTTGCTAGCCTTGTAGGTTGTTTCTATTATCTTCCTTCTGGGATAGTTCCTGTGTGCCTTTTGTAGATTTTCGTGACTACTTGTTTCTATTCTGTCTGTTACTATGCTTTTATCTTATATGTGCCCAGTCGGCCTATGATACCGTACCTTATGCTTCGCCTTTGGTGCTCATACTACACTCTGCTCTTCTGGTGCAGATCCTAGTGTGAGTCATCGTCGCTATCTCATGTGAGACTCGTGCTTAAAGATTTTGGACCATCCCGGACTGAGTGTGAACTCTTGGTTACTGGAGCTAGCTTTTAGTTTATCTTTTGCTTTATGTACTCTATTACTACTCAAAGACATTTGTGTAAAAATTATTTTGGATCCTTTTGTACTCCTTATATATAGATCCGGCTCTATACTATGATACCAGGTCTTGGGCTTGGTTTAGCTTCCGCATATGTATGTATAGGTTCCTATTATCAATTTTCTTCATTTTGTTCCCTTGCTTCCGCTTATTAAACTGTTCTTCTGCTTAAATTATTATATAGTAGACCATTACTGATCATTTCATGCTACGGGTATTGGTTCACCTATTGGGGGGTTGTAGGTGCCATCATGATCGAGAAATTGGGTCGTGATAATGAGATACAAGGACTTTGGCTTCTTAATACTCTGCCAGATTCTTGGGAAACTCTTTGTATTTCTTTAACAAATTCAGCTCCTGAAGGCAAGGTGACTATGGAATATGCCAAGAGCGGTGTGTTGAATGAAGAAGGAAAAAATCTCAAGGCTCATCCTCACATTCAGATGTTCTGTTTACAGAAGCCCGGGGGAGAGATAAAATAAGAAATTTGAGAAATAGAGGTAAAAGAAGAAGTAAGTCAAGGTCAGGGTATCAGAATCTTTCATGCTATCATTGTGGAAAGAAAGGACATATTAAGAGGTTCTGCAATAAGCTGAAGCAAGAAATTAGAGAAGGAAAGAAAGAAGAAAATAGCGGAAACAATGTTATAGCTATGTCCGAGAAGACCTTCTCTTTTCTTCTGATAAAAACGTCATCAATTTTGTATCTTAAGATACAAGTTGGATAGTAGATTCTGGAGCTACATCTCATGTCACACCAAGGAAAGACTTTTTTTCGTCTTATACTCCTGTTAACTCTGGAGTCTTAAAGATGGACAATGCTGGTGAAGTTATGGTGTTTGGTGTTGGCACAATTTGTTTGAAGACTAATATTGGTACAACGTTAGTCCTTCAAAATGTAAAGCATGCTCCAGACATTCCTTTGAATTTGATCTCTGTAGGATAACTGGATGATGACAGCTACCATAATGACTTGTTTAATGGCTAATAGAAGCTCACCAAAGGCTCATTAGTTGTGGCTCGAGGAAGAAAGGATTCTAATTTATATGTGACATAAGGTTCTATCCTTAGTGATTCTGTAAATCTAGTAGAGAGTGACACTTTATTAGAATTGTGGCACAAGATTCTAAGTCATATGAGCGAGAGGGGAATTGCATGTTTGGCTAAGAATAATTTGCTTGCCGGTGTGAAACAAGCAAAGGTGAAAAGATGTGTACATTGCTTAGCCGGAAAACAGAAAAGAGTTTCATTTCACAGTCATCCCCCTTCAAGAAAGCCTGAATTATTGGAGCTAGTTCACTTTGACTTGTGTGATTGTTTTAAAGTAAAGTCAAAAGGTGGTGCACTTACTTTTCTACTTTCATTGATGATCATTCTCGCAAGATTTGGGTATATCCTTTAAAATTCAAAGATCAAGTACTTGATGTTTTTAAGGAATTTCAAGCCTTATGTGAGAGACAAATGGGAAAGAAACTAAACTGTATTCGCATTGATAATGGCAGTGAATATATTGGTCCCTTTGATAAAATATGTAAATCGAAAGGAATTCGTCATCAGAAAACTCCACCCAAGATGCCTCAATTGAATGGCTTGGCAGAGAGGATGAATAGAACTCTAGTTGAGAGAGTTAGATACATAATTTCAGAGGCAAAACTTCTGAATTCCTTTTGGGCAGAAGCACTTAACACTGTTGCTTATGTTATTAATTTATCTCCTGCGGTTGCTTTGGATGGTGATGTTCCAAATAGAGTTTGGTTTGCTAAAGATGTTTCCTATGATTACTTGAAAGTCTTTGGGTGTAAAGCTTGCGTGCATGTTCCAAAAGATGAGAGATTAAAACTGGATATTAAAACTAAGCAATGCATTTTCATTGGTTATGGTCAAGATGAGTTTGATATCGATTTTATGATCCGATTGATAATAAGCTTATTAGAAGTCGTGATGCAATGTTCTTTGGAGACCAAACAATTGAAGATACTGACAAGACTGAGAAAATAGATTTTCAGAATAATGAAAGCTTAGTCGATGCTGATCCAGTTCTTATTACTGATTCATCTATTGCACATGAAGGACCCCAAGATAATAATGCAGACGGTGAGTAGGATCAAAATGATAATCAGGGTGTAAAACATATAGATGCTCTTAGTAATGATGTTGTGGTTGATCAGCAACCGGCTCTTACTCAGGGTGCTACTTTAGATGCTCCTAAAACCTCTCATAGAAGATCGACTAGGGAGAAGCATAAATCAACACGTTATTCTCCTAGTGAGTATGTACTTTTGACTGACATGGGAGAACCTGGAGATTATGATGAAGCCATGCAAGATAATCATAGAGATCAGTGGGTAGAAGCTATGGAAGATGACATGAAGTCACTCCATGAGATTGGCACATATGAGTTAGTAGAATTACCAAAAGGTAAGAGAGCTTTATCGAATAAATGGATCTTCAGAGTAAAGCAAGAGCAACATACCTCTATGACTAGGTATAAGGCGAGGTTAGTTGATAAAGGATTTGACCAGAGAAAAGGAATTGACTTTGATGAAGTTTTCTCTCCTGTTGTGAAAATGTCTTCTACGATTCTAGGATTAGTCACAAGTATAGATTTTGAGGGTGAAAAGATATACACAGATGACAATCCTTCAAATATGCTAGCGAAAGTGGTGACTGCAGATAAGTATGAGTTTTGTAGAACTTCGGCAGGCCTAAAGCCTGTCCAGAGTTCCTCCACTTGAAGATTCATTTGGCCCCTTGGATGGAGGGAAAGTTTGTTGGGCTATAGCCCATATTCCATCCAAAGGCCCATGTCCTAATCCTATTCTCTTTTAATTTCCAATCCCATTTGGAATAGGAGTTGGATGTGTATTCCTATTTGAAGTTGGATTCCTAATCCTATTTGGAGTTGGTTTTGGCTTATGGAAAAAGCACCACTCATCATCTATAAATAGGACAACTTGAGTGAATTATTCAAGGCTCATTGATATTTTTCTTTGAAAGACAATAGCACATAAAAGAGGTTTTTTAGAGAGCTTTCACCAAGAGAGAAGAGAGAAGAAAAGGGAGAATTTCGCTGAAGTTTTTGCTCTTCGACCATCCACCTTCAAATTATGTTTGCCAGTTCGTTCACCGTTGGATCGGGTTGAAATTTGATTGAGTGTTTCTAACATTTTGGTGTTTAGTTGGAATGGTGGAGATCGTATTTGGAGGTCCGCAGCATCTTATTTTCAGTCCTGAACAAAAGCTCTGATACAACTTGTTGGGACCCAAATAATCAGGTGTCATGCGGAAGCTAACAAAGCAAACCTCGAAAGACACCAAGTAAGAAGACAAATGAGAAATATACCACAAGAGACACAAGCATTTAACGTAGTTCGGTCAATCGACCTACATCCACACAAGGAGATTAGTAATCCACTATATAGAAGAGGGTACAAAATGTCGAGAGAAACCACCTCACAAAATTAATTCAGAATAAAAAGGAGGTTCACACAAGTAACACCGCAATACTTGTGTCTCACAAATTCTCTCTCTAAACAAAACTCTCAAAACCCTTAAGACTACATTGTGGATGCTACTAAGTAAGGAAGAATGAGCCTCTATTTATAGAGTCATAAAACTTTTCCTACAAGAAAAAGGACTAGCCAATTATGGAGGATTTGTGCTTTTCCTTTACAAAAAGGAATAACCAACTCTGGTTAGAAAATCAGGGCAAATACCCAACATGTAATTTATAGCATTAATAGTTCTCTACAAGTCACATATCGGTTAGTTTCATGGCATACACCTACCAGGAATTTTTTATCGATAAGTTATGATTTAAGCCGTTCAAAATTGTAAGTGTTTTATGTGTAAATAGTTCTCTTGCCGCTCGTTGTGAAGCACCTTTGAGGTAGTTCCAATTCTTGTCGCGATAACTGTAAGAAGGAAGTTTAAATCTAGCGGGCGTACGACATATTAATTACTAGACTATACCTTATCAACATAGTTTATTACGAAGGTTGCAATTTCCTCAGCATAACAAATACAGGATGCTTGGGATGTCATTGTAATGTCGGTGGTCTAATTTTGGACTGGGTTTGATTGAAATGGAATATGGTGGTATGTGTAGCAGGGAAAATCGTTAAGTAGAAGGGCAATGGGTCATTGTGGAATTTTGTACCGTGGTGGGTTTTTGTGGGTGAGGCAATGTATAGGTATTTACTGGGAATAACTTATGGTATTTTTAATTTTTTTCCCGTCATCAAAGGAAGCTCTTTGAATTGCCGGCAAGAAGAGATTTTACTAACGTAAACCTGTTTGAAGGTACCCTCATTCCTTCCTTTTCCACTGCTTTTTTCATTTAAGATTTCTAGGGCAAGGAAAATTTGCCAGTGAATTAGCGTTAAAAAAGGTGTCGAAGTTCGTTCATTTGAGGCGTCCTGAAAGAATGACGACACCTAAAAATCATTGTTTAAAGTTATTGTTTACACCCATAGACGTGTTTGATTGACTCGGACCGTCCATGGTAGACATATAAAGCAGTTGTCTTTTTGAAATGACGAAAATGTTTATGTGAGAATGCAGTCATTCAATTTTACAAATTTCATATGCGTAAACAACACGAGAAGTTGCTAACAGAGAAGTGTTATGAATAAAGTTGTTTTGCAAGTACATTATCAGTTCGACTGTTAAACAAAAAAATATTAGAATATTTACGGAGTGTGTATCTCATTTGACTCTAGGTATGTGAAATGATACAAATTTTAAGCATACGGGAGTATGGGAGTATAAAATAAATAGGTGGGATCTTACAACTCTTTTTCTGGGGGCAAAAGTTTTGATTTCTTTTTAAGAGGGGAAAGATAGCTTTAGTAGTTGATATCTCTATATAAATATTGGATCATTTAGCTAGCCCTTTAGTGCATACTTGGGTTATACGTGTAGTATAGTATAGTATAGTATAGTATAGTATAGTATAGATTCCCGTAACATCGTTTTTGATTGGATAATTGTATTTACAATTAAGTAAAGTTAGTTCTGCTTAAATGAATAGGTGACTAAATCATTAGACGGGCAAAATTTTTTATGAAATAATAGATATCACAATTTATAATGCTCTGTGAGCAATAGCTATTTAGCTTTTAATGAGAAAGATCCACAAATAATATGAATTCATACTTAATAAGGATAATATACTACAAAATATTGTTTAAGCAAGACCAAAAAGTCATTGTTTGTTTCCAAAATCAAGTAAGTCGTCTATATTTTCTCGATTTCAATCTTTTTAGTATTTATAGGGAGTTGATCTTCGCTGTTTTTTTTCCCCTCTTCATGCGCATCCCCACTGTTTTAACTTCTTCCTCAACTATCAGTGGGGATTCAACTTCAATTTCATGTATTTTTTGAACAATTAGACACCTCGTGGGTTTGCGTTATTCATATCGATCCTTATTTGTCTTTACTCAACACCAACTTGCGGTAGTTCTCAGTTTCTTCCTTCTATCAAACATGTAAACCATTGGGTATGTTAGGAATAATAATTTCCAGTAAGTAAGTCATTCAACAACTCCATTATTGTTATAAATTCTTTCAAATATAGTATAGAATGTTATAAATTTAGTTCATACCTTGACGGAGGTTAGTGCAATGTACTCTTTGATGTTGTAACCTAGTAAAGGTTTTGCCGCTTCAAAAAGGATAACTCGGGCACGTCGTTCTTCATCAGAAACTTCAATCCTTAAGCAGTATCTATAAAGGGGTAAAAAATATAATAATTAAATTAAGTATGTTCTCATATCTGGAAATGTTGTACGCTGTTATTTTTGAATCTCACCTCATTTCATAATCAACATTTTAGATCTTACAATTGCTACAACTCGCAGTATCTTGTATTACTTCCCCTTTCTTGCAGCATTTTTTGCAAGAAGAATACCATGTCTCATGTTTATTGAGAATGTCTACAATTTTTGCTTTGAACTTGTAAAATCTGCAAATCGAAAATAAACAATTGTTTAGAATATATTATGTACATAATAATGGTTGTTTGAAAAATGTTAAAGTGGTGGTTTGAAGGTACCTGTGTTTCAGCTAGCAACCCATCAATGATGTTGTCTAATTTCACTTCCTTGGCTTTTTTCATTACCTTACTTTGTGTTATTGCAATATCTTGCTTTCCGGCCTTTATGATTTCACGCTTGTTCTCCAATGAGGTCAGTTAAATGTATTAAACATTTTGAGTGAATTATGTACAAAACATAGCTATATAAAAGTAATTGTGATTAAAGTCGACAATATCCCAACAATGATAACACACCAACACGTTTTATTATAGACAATACATCGGTGTTTAGGGAGTAGAATTGTTCCTTGAACTATCAGGTGTGTTCGGCAACATCGAGTTAGTTCATAATGTGTTGTATTGAGATATATTAAAGTTTATGTAGCATTTGTGGAATATAACTGTACTCATTGTTGGAGTTAAATGGTAGGAAGACCGAAGCAATATAGTTGACCAAATAAATTGCCTAGCTACAATTGTTATATAGTAGTTTCAAAATTAGTTTTGGGGGTGGGGATAAGTAAATACTGAAGAACATATTACTAAATCATGTGTTGTACCTGGTTCAAAGATCCATCATTTTTTGAACCATTGAATTGATCAGCACACTATTCATAGGAATAGTTGATATCTCAAAAGTCTCTAGTTTCTCAAAAGAGTATTAAATTTGGAGAACATTCAAGATATACATGTAGTAAGTTTTTTATAAATACACCTAATAGGCTGTGTGATACCTTTGTAGATTGAAACTCTGACATCACATAACCCAAGAATAAATTTATCAGCTTTCAACTTTTCCAAAAATGCACCTTCATTTTTCGCGAAATCTCCCCATAGAGTAATAGGTGTATGTTCCATGCTGAATTTTCATTTTGAAGGGTATCGTAAATACATCACCATATATATATGGTTAGCGAAGTACGCAGAATCATAAATTACCTTCCATTCGTAACAATAACCTCTTTTCTTTTGATATTTCCATTTTCATGAAGGGATTTGGAAACTCGAGCTTTATGCATCACCAGCTCTATATCCTTTGGTTCTAGGCCAGTCTCTACTATTAATTTGGATCATCAATAAGATGAAAATAATTACTCCTATTAGATTACTGATGAAGGTCAGCAGTTTAGTAGAGTTCATTTCTTAACTATTCAGTAATGTAATCCAAGGTTGTAGCATCTGAAGCTGTACTTATTTGCACTATAATCTGCTCTAGACGGCAAAATCTACCTATACACTTCTATGACCTCCAAATTCTGAAGGAACTTGATAACATAATAGGTACTTTATTAAGACTTGACAACTGCACCAATAATGCCATTAGAGGTAAGGTTGTAGCATCTGAAGCTGCACTTATTTGCACTATAGTATGGTTTAGACGGTAAGATCTACCTATAGAATTCTATGACCTCCAAATTCTGAAGAAACTTGATAACATAATAGGTACTTCTTTAAGAATTGACAACTGCACCACAAATGCCATTAGAGGTAAATATGCTCGAATATGTGTTCAAGTTCCATTTTAGATGGCAAGGTCTACCTATAGAATTCTATGACCTCCAAATTCTGAAGAAACTTGATAACATATGATGGGTACTTCTTTAAGAATTGACAACTGCACTACAAATTCCATTAGAGGTAATATGCTCGAATATGTGTTCAAGTTCCGTTGCAATCAGCTCTTCCACCTTGTCTTTTTATTGGTAAGCTTCAACAAATCTAGCTTACAAAACATATCAGAACTAATGCATCTCTTGGGGAAGAGTTGGAATCTTCTACTGTCGTATTCTTAGTTGGTTTTATTTGTTCTTGTGTTCCACTATTCTTTTAAGGATTTCCTACCTTAAGACTATGTAGGTGCTCTCACAAACATGTGGCTCGATTATTGAGGGGTTTTATGGGAGAGATAAAATGCCACATATAGCGAAGAAGGTGCTTTATTTCGACAGGGACTAACTTTAGGTAAGGAGGAGTAAAAGGGCATGCCTGTTTCGTTCGAACCAAAGTTGAAGACAGTTTTTTCCTATGGAAAATCGATCCTGTAATAGTAAGTTGCAGGGGAAACAACACTAATACTATACTAACACTAATCTGCGAGGGGGGGGGGGGGGGGGGGGAAGCCAATCATAGTGAAGAAGATGTTTTGATTTGCAGACTGCAGGAAGAAAAGTGTCACATAGAAATTTGTTTCGACAGGGAGTAGCTTTGGTTAAGGAGGAGTAATAAGGCATACATGTTTCAATCGTGCAGAAGTTGGAGACATAAATCATTGTGAAGAAGATCTGCAGGGGAAAAGCTTCACACATAGCAATTTGTTTCAATAGTCCTATGAAGCGTTGGCTTCTCTTGGCAGACTGCAGGAGATAGTTTTTTCCTTTATTTAATTTGATTAAACATTATTTAATAAAATTACTAATAAGGGTATTTTAGTAAATTCACTTTCAAGTTTTGGGGTTCATGCTTTTAATCACCAGGAAAATAGATGAACGGAATAGTAACAACTTGAAAACTTGATGATAACATACAACAGGGAAAAAGTGTGGAAAGAAGATAAATGAGGAAAGAATATGACAATTTGGTGAAGAAGTGGTAAGAGGCTGAACTTGGAGCATTAGTTGAGAAGATGAATACTACGTAGAAAATGTCAATGGTATTTTTTTAATTGACAAAGAAATTAAGACGCAACTCTTCCGAGGAGCACATTACAAATCGGCGTATTTATTAAATAGTCCTATGAAACGTTGGCTTCGCTTGGCAGACTGCAGGAGATAGTTTTTTCCTTTATTTAATTTGATTAAACATTATTTAATAAAATTACTAATAAGGATATTTTAGTAAATTCACTTTTAAGTTTTGGGGTTCATGCTTTTTGTCACGACCCGATTTCTCGGTTATGATGGCACCTACAACACCCCAGTGGGCGAACCAATCTACGAAGCCCGGAACGGTTAGTAATGGGCTACCTTCTAATAGTTTAAGCGGAAAATTTGATACATAAACGGAAGCAAGGGCATAATGAGAAGAAAATAGATACAAGAGAGATATAAACAAGCGGAATCTAAACCAACCCAAAACCTGGTATCAAAGCGTATAAGAGACGAACTACATCAGGAGTACAAATACACCAAGGATAACTGAAGTCAAGGTCTGAACGCCAAGAGCTCACCCTCAGCTTGGATGATCCAAAAACTGCACTCCGCATAAGTCTCCGACGCGCTAACGGTGATGGCCCACGCTAGGATCTGCACCAGAAGATGCAGAGGGTTGGGTGACCACCAAATGCGAAGCATAAAGTACCCAGTAGGTATCATAGGCCGACTGGACACATATAAAGTAAAATAGCAATAGCAGACAGGGTAGAAACAAACAGTCACAGAAATCAACGAAAACGTACACAGGATCTAGCCCAGAAGGAAGACAACAGAAGGCAACATACAAGGTTAGCAAATAGAATATATACACATAACAGGCACAGGTGCAAGTAAGGACGACGCACCTGGAATCCTCGCAAACAGTATATATGTAAATAAGTTCTAACAATGGGCGGTATACCGGTAACCTCAAGTATAAGGAAATGGGAGAGAAGAATAAAGGTAGACATGCTCGACATACAGGAGTTAATACCCAATCTAGTCATACAAACTCAATCCAGGAACTCACAACCTTACAGTAATCATACTCATACTCGACCGTAATAGGGAACGATATCGGAATAAAGTAACAAGAGTCTACCTACAGTCCCTCCGGCCGCCCATACAACCGAAGAATGCAATCAAGTGAAAACAAACCCTCCGAAATTCCATACTACCAGAGCGTACAATCAACAAACAGCAAACAAGGGTGGTATCTCAAACAATGGATGATATGATGCATGAAAACCTCGAGGTGAAATAGAACCTCTGTATGCACCTCCTCCGGTGCCGATCGGGTCCAGAAGGCAGGTTCCATGGAAGGACACAGCCCGTATACCTCTACTCCACCGTATACCCTTTCCCCCAGCACATGTATCCCAAAGCCTCAGGCCCGGAGCGGCAAGGTCCATGGAGGTTCCGGACCCCATACTAAAACTTAGAATCAAAACGTGTCCTGCGGAATCGAGTTCTGGTTCAAGCCAGTGGCAAAGTCTCAAATATGCATGTCTAGACCCTGTCTAGGACTAAAATAGTGAAAAAGATGTCTCAAAAACCCTTCAAAGGGTGCCTGGGCACAACCGGGTCTAAAACAGTAGTAAATACATCTCAGATGCTCGACCCGGCCGAGCCTGATATCATTTCAAATCAGTAAGGAAACTCAGTTAGCACTCTGACCCGGTCGAGTCTAGCAATAGTAGTAAATCATGATAAAACCATATCTTTAACCTTCTCTTACCCCAAGAAGATCCACGTATCAAGTCAAATCATTTTCAAATCAAATTTCATCGAAAATTGGCACCCGGGGCCATGCAAGGTTTAGAAAATCAATTTTCGTAGGTTCGAAGCCAAAAACTGTAATAAAACGTGAAAAAACCTCTTTATATGCATGGAAATGAAATGATCAACCCAAATAGCTGCCCGACAGCTCACAATCAACCTAACGGCCCTGCACAGGCTCCGAAGCTATTCAGCAAGCATAACCAGCCTAGAAGGATATTTCTATGTCCGGGACTCACGGACATTCCCAATAATCCCACCTTCTATGTTCCAGAGTCAACAAGGCCTCACGGGGTCACAAGGTAATAAATATATCAACTAATATGAATACTACACACAACGGAGGAAAGAAATAGGATGAATCATGGAAAAGCGGTCAAGGTTTGTGGTACCAACCTAATAACCCAACCCAAGGATACCAACTAGTACAATTTTACCCAATATATGCGAATTCTAGGGAGTTAAGCCGTAACCTACCTATCGTCCGATGACAAGCTGCGGGAACAATGATATCTGAGGCCGAGCTGCTCCGAGAAGCTCCGAACGAGAATCAAACTATCAAATTCATGAATAAAATATTAAGATGAGTCTAAGAATACCCATATTGCTACAATTGTAGCCGGGTCGATATGCGGGTCAAAAGCGGGCTCGCAGGACCCGTAACCCGAAACCAAAAACGAAAAGAATCGCGATGACCTAAACGATGCCAACAAGAAATGCTCCAAATTTGAGCACAATTGGAAAAGGGAAGGGCACCAAAACAGCCTGCCCAACTTGGGGATTAAAGAATGGAATTTCAAAAATAATAACTGAAATTGGGCAAGAATTACTTACCAAAACAACGGAAAATCAGTCCAAGACGGATAAAACTTCACACCCACGAACATGTGTAAACACGTGATTTTTGACCTTTCCCAAGGTTTAACTCATTTTAGCTTTAAATATTTATTTTAAGTCTAATCTTTATTTTAATTTTTAGTAGGTTTTATTTTAAAATGGTGAAAAGTATTTCAAAAAATAGAGTCATATTTTAGAATAGGTTTTGTTATTTTACTTTTCCAATAAAAAGAAAATTTTAAAAGAATATGTTTTCTTTTAATCTAGATTTCAATAATAAGCTAGTGATTTTAATATTTTTCTTAATAATATTTTTAGGACTAGCTATTTAAATTTTCCATATTTTATCAATTCAAAAAAGTTAACTAATATTTTTACCATTATATTTAATTATATATTTAATTAAACAAAAAAAAAATACCAACCTAAACTACCCAACCTCCCCCAACCCACCTGCACTCCCCCCCTACTCCCTCACGTCTCTCCCACTTCCCCCATTCCCCATATTCCCTCAACAGACAACACACACGCAGCACCACAACACACATAGAAAAAACGGAGAGAAAAAGAAACAAAAAGATATAGAAAAAGAGAGAAACACACAGAAACACACACACGAGAGAAGAAAAAAAAACGCAGAATATTAGAAAAGGAAAAAGGAAAAGAAAAGGAAAGAAAACAGTGAAATCTTTAAGGTTTGCAAGTTGGAGTTCAGATTTCGGGGTCCTAGTTTCGGGTTTTCGGTGACAACGCTCTATATTCAACTTAGTTTGTCATACAGGTTTTTATCATTGTCCTTTCCATTTATTTTTTGTAATTTTATTACGAATCGAAGCATGGACGAAGTTATTTAAATGGTTTCATGTGTTACTTAGCATGTAAAAGTTGGTTATTTATGTGAAGTCCAATTTTTAACTCTCCATTCACTGATTCTCCAGATTTTTGTTTCTCCTTAATATGATTTATATTCGTTAATATGATTTTTCCTCTCGCGTTAATGTGTTAGATCTATTAAGACTAAAATGCCGTATTCTTTGATTCGTTCCTGTTTGAAATTATAGGAATTGTACAAATTTGAAGTTATCATGAAACATGCCACCTCAAATTTGATTTATTTATTTTTTGTTTGCCAACAAATGTAATTGATGATTTAAGGAAGTTTGGTCCACGTTTTTTTAATTAATAATTATGTTGGAGTTTCATTTGTTAGTTTGATATAATGACTACTATTATAAGTAATATTTATCTAATGAATAACTGGGTACAACTCTTTAAACATTAGCTTATCTTTCATATTTTAGTTTTGACTTGTTCTCTTGTATGAATTGTTATGTTTTGAATTAATGGGGAGGCTGCCAGTTTTTGATTAAATGCAAAGGCACTTTAGACCAATGGGATGTTGATCTAAATACTATTCTGTCTGGTATTATTTTTAGTCCAGTTATTAATATAAAGGTGAGATTGGTTACAAATTTATTCAAGACTCATCGTAAATGATAAAAGAACAGAGGGAAAAGATCAATTGTGAGGGAGCGAGATGAGTTGCGGATTAATCCAAAACTCATTAAAAGACTAAAATAAAAAGTGAAAAGGTGAAAAGAAGAATAAATTGTCTCAAATTGACAAGAGACGAACAAATGCCTCTAACGTTAGACGAGCTTTAGGCAGATAATAATAATAAAATATTTGAGTACGATCATGTGTGCGGTTACGCTCCTTGGTTAACTCATGCTTTGTGTGAGGTTACGTTCCTAAGCCAAAAAATATAAGTCACTATTTTGGATGTATTATTTAGGTAAATTAAGCAATTAACCAAGCACTGCTTATCCAAGAATTAATTCAAGCCATAAATAAGTCAATAAAAGTGATTGTGCTAGAACCACGGGACTCGAGGGGTGCCTCATACCTTCCCCTCGATCAACAGAATTTCTTACCGGGTCTTTTGTTTTCGCAGATTAAAAATAAGAGTCATTTCCTTTTGATTGGGGATTCAAAAAGGTGACTTGGAACACCATAACTCAATTCCAAGTGGCGACTCTGTAAATAAAAATAATCCCTATTCAATACCGTCACTTCAATTGGAAAAACCCTTTCGGTCGTTAGCCCGTCGATCGTAAAAGGGGTGTGACAACTTGCACAAGCTTAGGGGGCAAAATCTATCACAAAATCTAAGCTTTGGATGAGCATCAATGGAGGAATTAAGAGAAAAATCGAAGAAGGCAAGTTGGGGAAGATGACTAACAAGAGGCGAAGAACTACGGATAATTGACGAACAAATAATTCCCCAAAGTTTAGAACTGAATTGGAGTAAAATGGTGGAGAGAATTTTGAGTTTTAGAGTGAGAAAAGTGAGGAGAAGGGCTGGAAAAACGAAATGACAACAATAAATAGCTGCTGTCCGCAGCTGATTTTCTGCACTTTTTAGAAAACTCGACGGGGTATTTCGGGCATAATCGGAAATCGATATTCAAAAATCAATAGTGCTAATAGAGTGAAAATAACGTTCCTGACTCAACGGAATTGATAAAACTTCCATACGAGGTCGTTTCAGAGAAATGTTGACCCAAGTCAACACTAACGAAAAGGAACTCAAAGGCTCGAAATGAGTCCGACTCACCCGAAACCCGAACCAACCATATTCCTAGCCCAAACTCAAACATTCCAAAGCTGATGGAATCATCGGATTTCAAATCCGACACTCCGATCATCGAAAGTCACCCGAAGTTACACTTCAACTCCAAATGGCCTGAAAACTGAGAAAACTATACAAAACTCACACCAGAAGTTCTCAAGCCTAAACTAAAGGTCCAACTAGACCAAACTCATTGCTCTGGAGCTAACAGAACTTTCAGAATTCACTTCCGAGCATGTTAGCTAAGAATATTGACCAAAGTCAACGATATTCTAAGTATAAGCTCTAAAACAGGCAAATGGCCAAGATCAAACGAACGACCAGGGCACCAAACTACCGGTCCCAGAAAGCAAATAAATGATTTAGGGCTGCTACACGAAGGTTCTAACAGTGCAATAAATGCGAAAACGCAAAGATAACCAGAAGGGTCATCACACTTTTAATGTAGTATAGATATATATACACACACACTCCTTCAACATTAAAGAAGCTAAGCTTGTAGGGTTAAGGTTGTGCCACAATTTTTTTTATTCTCTAAATCTTTGACAACAAAAGAAACATAGAAAAGGGCTTCTTTAAGGTTGTCAACCCTGACACCTGTGCACAATGGATGGTAATACTGCTCCCCCTCATATTATTTGATTTCTCAGAACTTTTTTCTTGTATTTTTTTTCTTTTCTTGGAGATGTGGGCAGTGGATATGGGAAGGGGAAGGCCTTGGGGAGATTTAGATCTGCCAAACTTAGATATGATGGTCTTTTATTTTTTTAAGTGTACTTTCTCTCTCATCCTTTTTTATGTTCTAAAATACAACAAATATTTAATCTATGATTCTTGTTGACTCTTTTTCTTGACACCTCTTTATGCAACACTTTTTGAAGATGTGGGATGTGAAAAAGGGGAGGGAGAGTTTGAAAGGTTTATGAAGCAGCGGAAAATCTGATCGTATATTGATACTATTGGGAGTATGTTTAACTCTTATAAATACACAAAGCTACAGAGAGAGACGTACGCTAGAATAGGATCAGATCGAGGAGAGTTAGTCGAGCTAGGAGTCCTACCACCTATCAACTATCTGATATGTTACAGGGATAATATTTATCTCTAACAGTCCCCCTCAAGCGCAGCTGTGGTGCAGCGGCATCAAGCTTGTCTCGAAGAAATGTGAACCTCCTCATCGAGAAGCTTTTTGTGAAAATGTCAGCTAATTGATCAACTGAGTTGATGTAGCGTACGTCCAACTGTCCAAGTACTTCGAAGCCACTTTCTCGCACACAAAATGAAAATCGGGTTCAATGTGTTTTGTGCGAGCATGGAAAATTGGATTGTCAATCAAATATGTGGCTGACAGATTATCACACCATAATTTTGGAGCATGAGGCAGTGTAACATGAAGTTCCCGAAGCAAGTTCGGTATCCAAGTTATTTCAGCAGTAGCAGCTGCTAGACCCATATACTCAGATTCAGTGCTGGAACTAGCAACTTCCCGTTGCTTTTTAGAGCTCCAGGATATTAGATTCAGCCCCAAAAATATGCAAAATCCATGAGTGGATCTCCTGTCATCTGGGAAACCAGCCTAGTCCGCATCAGAATACCATATTAAGGGCAAGGATGCAGCAGATTGAATAACAAAACCAAGATGCGGAGTCCCTTTTAAGTAACCCAACACTCCTTTCATGGCATTAAAGTGCAATTCAGTGGGCTGATGCATGAATTGGCATAACTTATTCACTGAGAAGGAAACATCAGGACGTGTGATGGTGATGTATCGAAGAGAACCATCTATACTCCTGTAGAGAGCAACATCGTGAAATAGAGAAGAGCCATGCTGTGAGAGTTGTACGCCAGCAACCATTGGAGACGAAATGGGCTTCACGCCATCCATGGATACTCTAGTGAGCAAGTCCTGAATGTACTTGGTTTGGCAAAGAACCAGCCCTTTAAAGGTGTAGGAATCTTCAATTCCTAAGAAATAATGAAGAGACCCCAAGTGTTTAAGAGCAAACACAGATGATAAATGGCAGAGATGCTGTGAAATAATTTTCTTAGTGCTGCCAGTAACCAAAAGATCATCAATGTACACTAACACAATGGTGATGTGAGAAGCCTGCTTCATTATAGAGAGGGACAAGTCCGACCTGCAAGAGGAAAAACCAAGTGCATATATAGATGAGCTAAGACGATCGAGCTAAGATCGAGGATCCTGTTTGAGTCCATATAGAGCTTTGTGAAGCTTGCAAACATAATTAGGGAACTTAGGATTCACAAAGTCGGATGGTTGTGTCATATACACCTCCACACAATATTCACCATGGATAAATGCATTTTTAACATCAAGTTGTCTATCATACCAGCCCCTTGATAAAGACAACATCGATCAACACAACACGAATGGTAGTTGATTTAACCACCAGGCTAAAGGTTTCATGATACTCCACCCTGGCTTCTTGATTAAAACCCTTAGCCACGAGTCTTTCTTTGTAGCGATCAATAGGGCCATTCGGGTTAAGTTTTAACTTGAACACACACTTGCATCCCACAAGGTTCTTGGCAGACGTGGAAGGTACTAAGGACCATGTACCATTTTGAATGAGAGCATTGTACTCATCAAGCATATCTTGTCTCCAATTTGAATCTTTGTTTACTTGAGTACAACAGGTAGGTTCAAGAGGGAGATTTGAAGGTGGAAGAGGGTATTTAGTGGTGGTATTGGCTTGCAAGGGGGACGACATGGCCTTTAGGCGAGTTACCATATGGTGAGAGGGAAGAGCAGTCGTACATTTAGGTTGAGAGGGAGCTGAATCAGTAGAAGAAGGAGCATCAAGGACATTTTGAAATGGCAAGTCAACAGTTAAATTAATCACCAGCAAAGTATTAGGATCTACTAGGAGAGGAATTGGGCCATCGGGTTGTGTGCTAGGAGATGGAGAGATATCAAGGGAAGTGTGAGGTACCGACTGAAGGCTACTGCATGGTGCCACAACTTGTAGGGGATGAGAGACAGTAGGAGGGGGATTCGATGCATGAACATGCGGACAAACCTTAGAGAAAGGGAATAAAGACTCATCAAACACTACATACCGAGATATATACATCCGTCCACTAGGAACATGATAACATTTGTATCCCTTATGGTGCAAGTTATACCCCATGAAAACACATTTCTTAGATCTAAAAGCTAGCTTATGAGAATTGTATGGCCTAAGATAAGGATAACAAGCACATCCAAAAACTCGCAAAAGGTGATAATCTGGTAAATTACCAAAAGGTTTTTCCAAGGGATAAATATTGTGAAGAACTGGCGTAGGCATTCTATTTATCAGATAAAAATCAGCACAAAAGGCGTCATCCCAAAAATGAAGAGGAATTGAGGCATGAGCAAGTAATGTGAGCCCTGTCTCAATGACATGTCTATGTTTTCGTTCGGCGAAACCCCATTTTGTTCATGAATATGAGGGCAAGATACACGGTGTATGATGCTGGTTTAGGAAAAGAGCTTAGAATATTTTTGGTATTCACCGCCCCAATCAGATTGTACAGCCTCTATTTTACGTTCAAAAAAAGTTTCAACTTGAGACTTAAAATGTAAGAAAATGTCAAACACTTTATGTTTAGCCTTCATAGGGAAAATCCAAGAATATTTGCTAAAATCATCGAGAAATAGAACATAATAGCAAAATTTATTATTAGCAAGATACGGAGATGGTCCCCATTCATCAGAATGAATCAAATCCAAAGGATAACTAGAACTAGAGAAAGAAGTAGAAAATGGAAGACGATGACTCTTTCCATATTGGCATGAAGCACAAATATTAGACAAAGAGTGACTCAAGACTGGAACTTGAAGTGTCCTAATGATTTTATTGACTGTTTTTATTGGTGCATGACCCAAATGGTTGTGCCAGAGTTCGAAGGAGGACGCGGTTGTAAGCAAAGCTTGAGGTTGAAGTGGCGACTTGGAGAAAGCATTTGGTTGAATCTTGTACAAGCCCTGCTCAAGAGTCCCATCAAATAGTACCTTCCGTGTTGCCCAATCCTTCAAAAGACATGAAAGAGGGTGAAATTCAAAAAAACACATCACTGTCAGAGGTAATTTAGGCCACACTTGATAAATTTTTAGTGATCTCTGGCACATGAAGAATATCCCTAAAAAATAAAGCGCAAGAAGATGTAGATACTTTGGATCACCAACATGAGAAATTTTCAAACCTGTACCATTCCCAACTTGAATTTGTTCATTGCCAATGTATTCGCCATGCACATTCAAATTGCTTAATTCATTTGTTAAATGATTTGTGGCTCCAGAGACTGGATAGCAAGAAGGATCCATGACACTCGATGGATGCGCCACCATAGCTGCTAAATGTTGTTTGCCAGGGGCTTGATAAATGTGATCATACCTGTGGTGACAATTGAGGGAAGTGTGTCCAATTTAGAGCAAACTTTGCATTGAGCCATATTTGAGTTTGAAAATTTTGAGTTGGACTGCCATGTATGCATATTCCTGCCATGACCCCTACCTCCTTTTCCACAATGAAAACCACCAGAATTTTGATTCTTCCTAAAGCCTGCATTATCCCCTTTCTGGGAATAGGAGTTCCTTACCGTGAGATTTGCTTTCCCAATGCTATCGACAATAATTGATTGCTCCAACCTATATTCATGGCTAAGAAAGAAGCCATGGAGATATGCCGAGGTGATCTGTTCAGATCGGGATGTGATAGACACAACAAGTGCATCATAATCAGGTCCTAGACCTCCTAGAATATACAAAATTAGATCGTCATCGATGACTGGTTGGGCTGCTGCCGCAAGGTTATCTATAAATGTATTCATCTTCTGCATATAGTCCACCATGGACATAGTGCCCTTCTTTGTGGTCTATCATTGTAGGCACAGTTGCATAATCCTGGCCCTAGACTGGGATGCAAACATGTTTTTCAGGGTTTGTCAAACTTCTTTTGAAGTCAAACAACCAACAACTTGGGCGAGAACACCTTCGATTAGGGAAGAAAGTAACCAGTCAAGTAGTAATTGATCTTGTTTCTTCCAAGACAAATAAGAGGGACTGATGACTAATTCGGCAGTAGTTCCTTCATTTGGACTGCTCGCAGTAACCTTCTGCGGACACTCGAGAGGCCATCAACATAACCTTCTAGGTCGTGGCCTCTTAACATTGGAAGAACCTGTGATTTCCATAGGATATAATTATTTCTATCAAGTTTAATAACTTGTGAATGGGACATATTTGAAGCGGAGAAACTATTGTTTTGGGTTAGGGATGAAGTAGTGAAACTTGTGAGCGATGGTGAAGACATGAGATGTGAGTCTTGGCTATGCTCTGATACCATGAAAGGTTTCGGAAGCAGAGGAAAATTTGATCGTACATTGATACTATTGGGAGTATATGTTTAACTCCTATAAGTACACACAACTACAGAGAGACGTACGCTAGAATATGATAATATCGAAGAGAGTTAGTCGAGCTAGGAGTCCTATCACCTATCAACTATCTGATATGTTACAGGGATAATATTTACCTCTAACAAAGTTAAAAGAGGAGAGCTGTCTTTTTGTGATGCAAGTAAATTTTAAACTAGTATTGTATATATGTTGAATCTCCTAATTTTATACCAGTATTATGTAGCATAATTTAGTGAATAGATGTCAAAAATTATAAATATCATTTCCTAATTAAATGACCATATTATGAGTGTTGATGGAAGTAACTTTACAATAAAACTCTAAGAATGCCCCAAATTCTATTTTGTAGTTTTTGAAATAGTTACATTCTTGAATTCTAACCTCAAAAGTCCCAAACTTCGAGTTTTTTTGAAGTATTTTTTCTTCTACATTCTTCTTGTTTTCTTCACAGAAAATTCCCACAAGTTTTATCATTCACAAGAATGAAAAAGTACCTAGGAAGGTTTTTCTTACCGATCCAGAAATATGTGACCTAGAGGAGTGACCAAAATAGGAAGAGACTTTTATTTTCAAAATAGATGGGAGAAATTCATTGAGGACAACACTCTAGAATTTGGGGACTTTTTAATATTTGATTATGATGAAAATGGAACATTTGACTTGAAATTACTTGGAATAAAAGGATGTGTAAAGAAAGGAGCTGGAGGTGAAAAGAAAGAGGAAGAAATGAATGTTGAACATCAAAAAAGTGTAGAGCCAAATGGAAAGATGGCTAGTGATAGCAACAATAGTTCTTCTGATGATGATAGTGTTGAGGATTACATGGTAGAAGAAGAAGAAGAAGAAGGAGAAGGAGGAGGAGCAGGAGGAGGAGCAGGAGGAGGAGATGTCATGTTCAATGCAGATACGTGGAAGAGGAAAAAGATGAGGAGGAGGAAGAAACTGAGGAGGAAGAGGAAGAGGAGAATGAAAGGGTTGGCACGTTTAAGAAAAAGGTGCCACGTTCAAAAGGTACACACAAATTAAAGATATTTGTATCTACTATTTGTTTCATTTTATACGCAATTCAATTCTTTTTTTGTTAGTATGTTACTGCAAAAAATATATTTTTGTATATTTGGACATGATCTTGTAGTCATATAAATGTTATGAAATGTTTAAGACTACAAGTTCTAAAGGGTTTTAAAAGGTTCGATTGTTTGGTTCGCTGACAAAACGAGCCTAAGGGCGCAATGTTTGTTAGTTTTGGAACAACATAGAAGAATAAGGTTAAATCTCATTTTCTAACACTTCTGATATGTGCCAAAAGTCTTCTTTCTTCAAGTCCATGTTTAATAAAATACCATCATATAAAATAAAACGATGGAGTATCTCTGAGTTCCCATGACATTTCTATTTGTGAAACTAACCAGTTAACTTTCTTGATTCAGTTGGATACAAAAGAGCCACTGTTTGCAAGGTGAGGGATCTCCCTGACCACTATGGTGATGAGATATTCAAAAGTGGACGCGCAATTCAACCAAAAAATCCTTATTTTGTAGAGAAAATATGAGCAAAAAGGAGAGATCAACTGGTAACGAAAAGCTGATAACTATTTTAGTGAATGTTTTACAGTTCAATCTTATAGCATTCTCATTTAAAAAAATTTTTCCTAATTACAGTACGTTCCAATTGATGTGGTCAGAGACTACAAACTTGAACTCCCTTCAAGTATGACTATTCGCGACTCTGCTGCAAAGAATTTGAGACAAAACTGAAGAACTGAAAGGACGGTAAAATATGGCTAGTTGGCGGATGGCGTAGTTTATGTAGGTGGAACCTTGTGAGGAAAGATGACAGGTGTATTTGTGAATTTGTCAGAGGAAAAGGCAACAAAGGCCTTCACTTACAAGTTTAAGTTCTCCATGGAGGATCAAGTTCTCATCCCAACAAGAAATAATTTGCTGCTATTTAATATAGCAATTTAATTTTAGTGTTGTTGTATGTTGATAAATTTTGAAAACTATAAGTATTGTTGTTTGTTGACAAAAAAATGAGGGTTGTTTTAGTTTGTATTATTGCTCTGACAAAAGAATTGAAGATTGTTTTAGTTTGATCTTACTCATGAATTATATTGTGCAAATATCTGTGTTGTCAAGTGATAACTTGACTCCACTTAAATCATTAAGAGTTAACTCTTATTGATATTAATTCTGGATCTAAAAAATCTTCGTCTCGAGAGTGAGCACTTTCATTTATTTTTTTTAGATTTATAAATCTTATTCATAAATGTAAATTTTTAGAGAGTAAGCACTTTTATTTATTTATTTATTTTAAATTCATAATGTGCTCCTCATGTGCTTGTTTGATCTTAATCATGGATTACATATACAACTATTTTTGTTGGGGTGGAGGTGAAGTAAACTTGAATTCCACTTAAAATATTAAGAATAAAGAGTTAACTCTTTTTTCTATTAATTATAGATCCACGAATCTCATCAAATACTATTTAGAGAGCAAACTGTTATTCATAAGTTTAATTCTTTTAGATTTACAATATTTTTCCCAAATTTAAATTGTAGAGAATAACACATCATTTGTTTAGGTGTATACAATGTGCTCCTCGCATGCTTGTTTGATCTTACTCATCGATCACATGTGCAAATATCTTCGTTGATAGGTAGAGTTGAAACTTGAACTTAACTTAAATCATGAAGAGTCAACTTGTTTATTTATTATTTCAAATCTAAAAATCTTATCAAATACTATCTAGAGAACAAATACACAATGTGTTCCTCACGTGTTGTAGTGCATTTTTTTAAATTATTATTTTGATTTAATTATGCACTAATATTTTGTGAATGGTTGAAGGAATCTTGAACTCAACTTAAATCAATAATACTTCAATAAATACTTGTATTTAATATCTTTTTAGATCTATGTCGTGCTCTACATGTGTGTTAAGCATGTGAAAATTATATTACGTTGATAAATGGCGATGAAATTCAAATTCAAGAGCGTTGTTTTCCTTCTTTTTCCCTGTTATAGAGAATTATTCCACCAATATTTGTGAAGCATATAATAGAAGAAGAAGCAGAGATCAACACTGCTAAAAGGGCGTTGTGGCAAGTATTGGAACATGGAATTATGAGAGGATGAAAATAGGATGTTCTTCCATGGTGGCCGAAAGAAATTTCAAAGGGAACAACATTTGGAAGTGGGTGAGTGTCTACTTTTCCATTATGATGGAAGGATGACTTTTCATGTACGCATTTTTGATAAAGATAAATTAGCGAGATGATTGATATAATCCAAGTTATATTCCAGTGAATCGAGTATTATTGTTTTCCAATCATTGAAGGTTGAAATGAAGGGTCAAAAATATATATAAATTATATTATTCACCTAATAAATAATATCGTCTCTTTTTTTAGTTTTATTAAAGGGGCATTAAAGGTGAAAAAATGCATGATAATAAATATAGATTCTCCACCTGCTTTGAACAAAGAAAAAGAAAAAAATTGTTTTCCTGCACAAGCTACATCAAATTGACCAGAAAGTTAAGAGTATAGATTGTAGTTTTTTTTATCCAAGAGAGGCTGCGAAAGCTTGAAGGGGGCGAATAACATGCTTTATACTACCTGAAATGGGTGATTGAAACTTACAAAAATGGGGTAAAATAGTACTATTTCTTGAAGAGTTCGTAGTAACAAGAATTATCACTGAAGATCTCTCCTTCGGAAGGTTTATTTCTGATTTCACTGTCGCCTAATACCCCAACATACTCAAGAATCGAGAGTCATCCAGGGAGTGCCAGAGGGAGCTTGCTTTTAGAAAAAAGATAGGCCAGAAAAAGAATATATAAGAAAAGGTCATAACCGCTGTCAATTTAAAGTGACGGTTAAATTTTGTTTTAATAGAGAAGATAATTAACTAGCAAATATGAGCAAAAAAGCCCAACAATCGGAGAAAAAATATATATATTGAAGCACGTAAAGAGTTAGAATGGGATTCCAAGTAGCCCATTTTTATATAGCAAATGGAATCGATATTTCTTTTAAATTGGGTCCTCAAATTTAAGAAAACTAAACCCGCTCGCTGAGCACTATAAATTTACAATAAGCAGCAATATTATTAAGAATCTAAAATCTACAAAGTAGTGTACAAAGTAACACATGTGTAAATGTATCTTATTTATTTTTACTTAAAAGCATAGTTTTAGTTGCAGGTGGTGGTGAATGCATAACTCTGTTACGTTTTAGGTGTTCCTTGAATTATTAGGTAGTCAAAGGAATAATAATATAATAATAAAAAACAAAAAATAACAACAAAAACTTATCTAAAGTATGTACAGCCGGGCTTCTTACCTTCGGAAGAATCAATAGAAAATAGTATATGTGTTGGCTGTTGAGCATGAGAACTGGTATGTATGGTTGTGCTTACCTTTTCTCTTTTCTTCGTGTATAGACAATAAAACAAATTGGTCTTTTAGGAATGTATTGAAGATCTACAATAGAAGAAAACTACAAAATAAAAGCGTAACACACTCAAGAAAACTCACCATTCAAAGACCATGAATTGCTATAAAACTCAGTATCAGGGCATCAACTTTCACCGACATTCTTAACTGGTGTAATATAAGTAGTCGCAAAGCCATATTTACCGTTTTAATCATTAATCCTTTTCCCCTTTAGTCTGAAAGGGACAATATACATCATATCTATCTTTATCTATATCTATATCTATATCTATACTACCTATACTCCCTAACTTCAGAGTGAAATTACTAAAATACCCTTTTAAATAATTTAATATGTCAAAATATGTAATATTAATACGACAAAAGGAAATCCAATATAATTTGGTTGTGTCTTTTCTTAAAAGTCGTATATTTTCTAAATTTTAGTAAACTGGCCGCCTCATCTAATCTAATTCTTCGTCTGCACAATATTCTTTTCTCACTTCTTTAAGTTATATATCTACTTTCTAAATGTGTGTTTGCATTCCTCAAACCCTTTTGTTGTTAACATATCGGGTCAGTTTTCTTCTAATTTCTAATCAACATACACTTCATTTTTTACTTAATTAACTGAAGAAGATTTGCATTACTTGCGTGTGCTATGATAACTCACTATTTTTGATCATTAATTACTTTACTTAATTAGTTAAAGAAACTTTGTTTTACTTGTAATGTCGTGGAATCTTAGCATTATTTCAGTTAAAGAAATTTTGTTTTACTTGTAATGTTGTGGAATTCTTGCCTTATTTATGAAATAAAGTGAAAGATCTTAGACGCTCTAACTCTCGATCTCAATCAAAGTTAAGAAATTAAAGAAGATTTCAGTCACTTGTGATGCCTAGGAATCTTTGCGTTGTTCTCTAATTTACTGATTTTGATAATCAATTATATGGGAATTGATGTTGAAAGTTGCTAGAAGAGTATTCATTGGTTCAGAAGGATTCGTTTCAGAAAAAAAGGGTTTTGCGGATCAGTGGATTCATGAGCTAGAGTTTTGGTTGTTGGCTTTTCTAGCAAACTTGGTTGTGGTTTCGAAGGTTCGAGTTCTGTGTGTTCGTCACCTTGTTTCTCTGGTTTCGGTGTTGTGTCAGTGCTTTCCGGTTGAGATTCTCGAGGTTCAGTTTGGGTTGGCAGATCTTTGGAGTTCTGGAGTTTGAGGTTGGAATCTAGCTTGGCTAGTAAGAAGTTTAGGCTTGGTTGCTTTCTTTGATTCTTTTCTGTTGGGTGTCGTCCGGTCGAGGAGGCTACCCGGGTGGTCTGAGAGAGTAATGCGGGCTTTGTATCCGCTGTTCTTAAATCTCTAGTCTTTACTTCTTTCCTGACTTTCGGGGACGAAAGTCTTTTTAGTAATGGATGATGTAGTGACCCTTCCGGTCATTTACGTGTGTTAGCCTTTCTTGTACTGTTAGAGCTTGCCTCTACCGGCCCCAAGTCATTTATGGCTTGTTGGGACCGGTAGTCTGGTGCTCGGGCCGTCTAATTTGTCTTTTTGGCCGTTCCTTATTTTAGAGCTTAAGCTTTTGAAATCATTGACTTCGGTCAATATTCTTGGTGAACATGCTCGAAATTGAATTCTGACAGTTCCATTAGCTCCGTACCGTGGACTTTGGTCTAGTAGGACCTTTGGTCGGGATCTGGGAGCTTTTCAACTTATAATTCTCTCTCATTCTGTGTTTTTAAGCCAGTTGGGCTTGTTTGGTTGACTTTGGTCAACATCTGGGGAATACGGCTTCGGATGGAAATTTCGTCAGCGCCATTAGCTCTGGAATGTCGAGTTTGTGTTAGATAGTCGGTTGGTTTGGTTCCCGGGTGATCCGGGCTTATTTTGGGTGTTTGGTTGGCGTTGATTAGCGTTGACTTGGGTCAACATTCCTCCGAGATGACCTCGTATGGAAGTTTCATCGATTCCATTGAGTTCGGAATGTCGTTTTCACTCTAATAGCACTATTGATTTTTGAGTATCGTTTTCCGATTGTGCCCGGAATGCCCCGTAGAGTTCCTAAAAAGTTGCAGATTTTGTTGTAGGAAGCTTCCTCAGCGCCATCGGCGCCCAGGCAGCTCGATAGCGCTAGCCTGCCACCCGCCTGCCAGCGCCAATGGTGCCCCCTTGGCGCGATCGTGCGCATACGCGCCCTACCCTTCAGCGCCAACGGCGCCAGCCTGCGCCCAGGCATATAAATTGCCCCCTCTTTCATTTATCAGCCTTATTTTTCTATTGTTTCGAACTCTAAATACAAAACCCCCTCTACCAAAGTACTCCTTTGATGCTTAGCTCGGAGAATCCATCAATTTGGTTGGCAAGCCTCGCTTCTTGGTCGATTTTGGTATGTCTTCTTCCCCAAAACTTTCTCCTTCTCCATTGCATAAACTTCCATTGTTGCTATTTCTCAAAGCTTGGAAATTTCGTGTAGAATCTGTTTCTTGGGCTTGCATGTTCGTGGGATTAAAGTTTTCACTTCCTTAGTTTATTCCTCTTGTTGTGGTAAGTATCTTTTGATTAATTTCCAGATTTCATTCTTGAATCTTCCCTCTTTATTTTCCTTTTTAGCGGGCTGTTTGGTGCCTTTTTCCTTGGCCAAATTCGCTCAAATTTTGAGCATGTTCTCCCAGGATAGTAAGGAACACATGTGTATTTTTCATTTTTTGTTTCGGATTGTGGGGCCCACGAGCCTGTTTGTGACTCAGATTTTGACCCGACTATTATTATAGCAATATGGGTATCGTTAGTCTTGTTTTGACATATAGATTATTGTATTGATAGTGATTTCACAATTTGGATCTTCTCGGAGCAGTTCGAGCCTGGACGACGCCATCCCCGCAGCTATTCATCGAACGATAGGTAGGTTATGACTTTTCCTACCTAGACTCTGCGTATATAGGCTATAATTGCATTAATTAGCATCCTTGGGTGGGTTGTTATAGGTTGGTACCCCAGACTTTGTCCGTCTTTTCTGTCCGTTTATTTCATATGTTGGTTATAATATTCGTGTAGTATTGTATATATTACCCTTGTGGTCCTGTATGGCCTTGTTTTGACTCTGGAATATAGATGGTGGGTTATCGGGAATGTCCGCGAGTCCCGAAAATAGAGATATCCTTTTAGGCTGGTTATGACTGCTGTTGAGCTGTTGAGCCTGTGCAGGGTCGATAGGAAATGTTTGTCAGCCATTTTGGGTAACTCTATTGTTTGCTAGCATATCATACATGAAAAGGTTTTCCCTGCATGTTTTACTACTGATTTGGCTTAGGGTCTACTATAATTGATTTTCTAAATTTTGCTTGGCCCCGAGGGCCCATTTTCGGTACATGACTTTGAAAGGGCTTTTAAACTGACTATTACAAAACCTCTCGGAGTAGAGGGGAGATTATGATGATTTGATTACTGATCTTCATTCTGGTACTAGGCTCGGCTGGACCATAACGCTAGACGTTGTTTTCTATAAATTTAGACCGGATATGAGCCGGGCATCCTGTTTAGGGATTTTGATTCTTGACTTCTGTTTTAGACCCAGATACACTCTGGGCACCCTCGACGAGGGTTATTGAGACATGACTACTTCTTTAGACTCGGATATGCTCCGGGCACCCTTGATGGGGGTTATTGAGATTACTACTACTGATATAGACTCGGATCGAATCTGAGCACGTACTATGAGATCCCAATTGTTGAGATATTTGAGTTTCGTGTTTATATGTGGTCTACGAGTAGACCTCCATGGACCCTACCATTTTGAACCAAGTGCTACGGGATGACTGTGACCAGAGGCAGGGGATGTACGACGTAGGAGAGGTACTCGAGAAATGTCCTTTTGTGGATCCCGCCTTTATTAGACCTTTGGGGCACCGGAGGGGGTAACATACGACACTGCGATTACACTTGGTTACAGATTCATCATATCACATCATCATGCATATTTCACTCGGATTCCACCCTTTTTTGCTGTGTGTTTAGTGTACGCTCCAGTTGTATGGGCGGCCGAAGGGTTTGTTTTCACTTAATTGTGTTCCTCGATTGTATGGGCTGTCGTTGGGACTGTAGGTAGATTATATTACTCCTGTTGTTTCGTAGAGCTAGTCATGGCTCTTGGTTCTTGGTGGATTGGTAAGTTTTAGCCTGTTGAGGCTCTTAGTTTGGGCTTGAGTATTGAGGGGCTAGTGAGTCCTATATCTTTGAGGCTCCGTTGTGTGTCCTCCTGAGCGGTTGTGATTTATCGGACGTTGTTCCTTATCTTGATTCTGAGTAGAACTCTTGATTTTGGTGGTTTAGTTATTCTATTCTAGGTTGTAAATTGTGAGATGGATCCCAGTTCATGCTTATCTTGAGAGTTGGTGTTTTTAGTATGTTTTCGTTAATTCTATGGCTTCTAGTTGATTATGTTGGATTGCTTTCTTTCTTTCCCTTCTTACTTGAGGTTACTGGTGTTGGCACTCAATTTTGACTCATTTTTTTTGTAAATTAATTTCTTTAAGCTTCTTAGTCCTGAATAATTTACTAGAATAAAGTCGCCTATTTTTAACACTAATTTAAAAAAAAATCTGAAAAAAAGAATATTGCATCTACCTTATTTTTAATAAATATATTAAAATTAGCAAAAAAATATTGGTCGTCCTCATTTTTACCTATATTATTATTGCTTTAAATAATTTAACCATTCTTATCACATTTTGTTGCAAATTAAATTTAATCTGAATACGTGTATTAAATTATTTATATGGTTTATGTACATATATATTTTAGAAGATTAATTAGGATAAAAGAAGCATCATTAAATTAATTAAGTAAAAAGGGATTGCAAAAAAAACAAATTTTTCTTACAAACTAATTCACCAATATACATTTTGGGCCAACTTATATTCTGTCTTCAATAAAAATCGCAGACCATATCGAGTTGACCCAGCCCAAACTCAATTAGCTCTGCCAAATCCCTTAACCCTTCTTTTCCCTCACTCAACAGCTTTAATTTCCCCACTTCATCTTCTCAAACACTCCTTCCCAGACAAATCAAATCTAACCCTAACAACCCTCTACGCCGCCCACCTCAAATCTCGCCAGATTTCACGCTTAGATCTATGCCACCCCCGTCAATGATCTCTGAGCATTAATAGTGCGCTAGCTTCATCTAAAACGACTAATTTCAAACGTTCACTAGCAAGAAAGATTGCCAAATCTCTTGAAAACAGCAATACAATTCAAAATCTGCGGTTCAGATTCAAGTATTAGGTTTTTATATCTATTGCTTCTCCCTGTTCATCTTATCTTCTTTGTCTCACAATATAGTCAGAGAAGTGACTCCTTATTTTATTGTTATTTTTGAATTCGAGCATCCCATATTTCAAACTAGCAGAACCTTGGTTTTTCACTACAAAAAAATCTCTTAAATGCTCTCAGCAACGAGAGATTTCTATATAAAAAAAAGGTCTCCTCTACAAGCTTAAGTTTAGAGTTTAATATTCTTAGTTCATTTTGGCTAAGTTCTCTTCTACGTCATTTGAAGAATCTGTCCGGAGGGAGTTGATAGTGGAGTTCAGAATTGACTCGAAACTCCCCTAGTTCGCTGCCCCGGATAAGGTCAGCACCTTTCTAACCGATTTAAGTTCATTTTTTAATTACAGAAATGAATGTATGAGTGTTTGAATATTTATTACTTTCTTGAAAAATCTGTCTCCAGTTCATTGTAGAATTTGTCTTCTTAGAAATATTTGCCTAAAATGTCTTACAATGAATTTTATTCTTAAGAAAAAGGGTTAGATTTAAACCAAGATTTATTTGTAGTATTATTGTTTATTTAGATGTTTATTGTGTGTTTGACATGTGGAAATTATGAAGGAGATATTATTTCTGTTAGTTGCGCCAAAATTCGTTCATAAATATATTTTTTTTTTTTTTGAGTTGTATTGCCGTGATTAGCACATGTCCATGATTAGAGATCATGGATCTTGGTTTTCCTTGTTTCTCATATCTAGGATGTACCACTTACATTTGGTGTTATGTTAAATGTAGTTTTATATTTGACGCTTCTCTAGTAACTGTAAAAATCATATCTTTAGAGTTAGTTTGATTCCTCGTACTCCAGAGAATATGAAAAATGGGTATATTTAGGTCTAAAGCAGTGTCCGTTCCCTTTTCATTTTTTTTAAATTTAAACTCAACTATGTGATTTTTTTGGAGCATTCTTGTCGTCTGCCTATATGACGTTTTGACATTCTTTGGTCTTTATTTTGCCGTGATTTTCTACCAAAAATAGTGTACAAAAGCTAACGTGAACTAAGGATACTTTTTTAGCAAAAACTATTGATTGTTAACCCACCAAGCATGTGATTACTCTGTCGTTATTCTAGTTTTTTTTTTCTGTTCTAAAGTTTGTTAGAATCTACCTTACTTATTTTACTTTGAAATCTATAGACTAAAAATGAACCATGAATACCCAGATAAGTAGCCACAGATTCGTGTGAGTTCAAATATGTTAAAATTTGAAATATTCAAACATTTTTGCTATGCTTCTGAAATCTTTTTTGCCGATGCTCTTAAAATGTTCTCCCGCTTGATTTTCCTGCTTAATATCAATACGTCTTTTACGCTTGCTTAGGATTTGATGTTGGTTCATTTTGAGTTGAAATAGGATTGTACATAAGGTTTCTCTTCTTGAATTAATGATCGAGTGAATCTGAATATGAATTTTACTTGTTTAGTTCTGTCCAAATGTAAAAATCTTGTCCAGTAAATGGGTTCCATCATGCTTAGTAAGTCTGCAATATTTTTTTTTTCATTCATAAACTCATCTCAAGGAAAGAAACTTATTGACTTTCTAAGAAGATTTGTGACTATGAAAATTATATCTTGCTTATGAGTCTATATATGCAAATATTTTCATTCCACAATAGAAATCATATGCTTAGGGATCTTGTGTTGACATTTTGCTTGAGAACTTTCCATTTTTCTTTCCTACAGTAGAAATCTCATGCTTAGGAATTTTGGGTTGGCGTTTCGCTTAAGAACTTTCTTTAGCATTTAAAGAGGATCCCAAAGTATTAGTTTGACGATTTCTTTCACGTCTTCAATTTAGAAGTCATGTATGATTCCTTTTATTTCCCTTTGTTTGCTGCTATGTACTCCAGTGACTTGTCTTTGTTCAATATCTCCATGCGTATTTGGTTTAAACTTCAAAGTAGTAAACTGGACATCACTTATTAGTTGTGTAAACAGATGAATAGCCTAATCAACTAACGTAATAAATATCGGGGATTATTCAACTCTCGTGCAAGAAAGAAGATTCTCATGGCAAGAAGTATCATTTACAAGTAGTAGTTTTCTTTTTGTATAAAAAGAGGAGACAACCCTCTATAGGAATTATTTCAGATTTAGTATTCTTAAAATCCATGTTCCTATTTGAGTTTTTGATACGAATTCATTTTCTTTTCTATTTCTAGTTTCTTGTATTGATTCGCTAATCTATATTCTCTCTTTTCTTTACATGTAAAAAATGGTGCATCGTCGGAGTTGTCATAAAACTCCATCTCAGTCTAAAGGGACAAAATTATGCATCAGCCGCCACATTCACTCTGTTTTGTTTGAGCTTAATCATCTTGGAGTCTCTCGACCATGTCGGATTCTTAGAAACGAATCCAACATCTCTTCTCTCCTTTTTGTAATATTGTATTCTTATAGTATTTGTATACAACGAAATTTTATCGAATATAAATCCGTATTAAATTCGGATTATATTAAATTCAAAATATATTAGTCCAAATAAATATTGTGGATTAATATAATTCAATTAATTAATTAAGTCCAATAAATATGGATTTAATTAAATTCAATTGTTTATTGGGCTAGTCCATTAATTTGGACTACAAATGATGAACCCACTTTGTCAAGCCCAAGTTGTGATCTTATTTTAGAGGCCCAATTTGGTGCCACATGTCAAATGACATGGCATGCCAAGTCAAGTAAAGGAGCCAATAGAATCATGCCATGTGTCAAAATAATGCAGCATGCTAAGCCAAATTAAAGACCAATGGAAATACACCACGTGTACAAGTGACATGTTCCGACCAATCAAATATGGCTACATCACTTTAATCTGATTGGCCAAAAAGAGTTGATACTTACCATAACTCTTCCCTCCTACAATTATAAATAGGGGTCCTCCATAATTCAGAAAAGACACCAGAATTCTAACAATAAGCCAGAGAGAGCTCGTGGATCAAACACATCAATTTTCTCTACAAGATACAAGTTCAAGAATTCAATATTCAAGTTCATACAACTCAAGATCAAGACCACCAGATTCAAGATCAAGCTCAAAAGCCCTTGGATTCAAGTACAAGTCAAGATCAAACTCATCAAATTCACAAGTCAAGATCAATTCCATCAAATTCAAGATCAAGCTCAACGGCCCTTGAATTTACATACTTGGAAAAATGAATCAGAGGATTCATAGAGATTGTAACACTCATATATTCAAATCAAATACTACAATTGTTGTGATATTTTCAGTCCTGATTATTATTTTCTGTGACTCAAATTTTATTTTCTACAAATTTTGGCACGCTCAGTGGGACAATCTCTACCTCTCATCTCAACTTTTCAATCATCAAAGTTTAAGAACATCGAAATGGCTTCCAAGAAGATCAACTCCAATTCAACTTCCTCTAAGGTTGCTGACTCTAAGTTCCCTGCTGAAGTGGAAAGCATCCTCGGCATTACCTTTGGAAGCTTCAGACCTGTTATGAGGAGCAAGGCAAGCATGTTGGGACAATAAACACTCCAAGTGTATTCCGCATCAACTCTAATTTTCAGATCTTCATCTATACAAAGAGCAAGATCCTCCACCGATGCATCAAGAGGAGGAAGCAACCTTGCTGAGAGGATTAAGAATACTTTGGCTCAACTTGATCTCTCTGGATCCAAGAACTTTGCCACAAAGAAAGATGATGACTCAACCAATGGATCCTCCCCCCGTGGTATGAGTGCACCAAAGATTAACTTAGGCAATAGCCCATGCTACTCTCCAACAACTCCAATGATCATGCAAGAAATGGTGACTGATACTTCATCAATGGAGGAGCAACTTGAAAGCTTGGCAAAGACGATTGAAGGATTGACCAAGCATGTACACATTCAGGAGTCCCGAATCGACAAGTTGATGGACAAGATGGATGGATTGATGGATGTGGAATCTTACCATGCACCTGGAAAGGCCCCTGAAATTCAAGAGATTAAAACTCCTGCAAAGCAAGAACCACCAACTAAAGAACTTTCAGTTTCTTCCGAGGGGATGATCCCACTCGACCGACAAAAGGAGTTCATAGAAGGGACCATCAAGGAAAAATATGAAGTTTCTACTAAGTTTTCTCTCATGTATGACAAGCCATACACTGCAAGGATTGACAGCCTCAAGATGCGTGCTGATTATCAGCCCCCCAAGTTTCAACAATTTGAGGGCAAAGGAAATCCAAAGCAACATGTTGCACACTTTGTTGAAACATGTAACAATGCTGGAACCTACGGAGACTATCTTGTCAAGCAGTTCGTCCGCTCCTTAAAGGGAAATGCCTTTGACTGGTACATGGATCTCGAGCCAAACTCTATCGATAGTTGGGGGAAACTGGAGCATGAGTTCCTCAATTGCTTTTATAGCACAAGGCGTACAGTGAGCATGGTGGAATTCACAAACACTCGCCAAAGGGAGAATGAACCAGTTATCGATTTCATCAATCGGTGGAGGAATGCTAGCCTGAACTACAAAGAAAGACTCAGTGAAGCATCTGGAATAGAAATGTGCATCCAAGGAATGCATTAGGAGCTTCTACATCTTACAAGGAATCAAGCCAAAAACCTTTGAAGATCTAGCTACTCGTGCTCACGATATGTAGATGAACATGTCATCTGCTGGGAAAGATGTGGTGCCTGTTCATGACCCTCGCAAAGGAAAAGGCAAACAAGAACCCCAGATATTGAGCAAGTTTGTCCCCAAAAATGACAACAAAAAATCCATGAATGTCAACGTGTCTCCTGTTAAGTTCACCACAAAAGTGAACAAGAAGCAAAGCGTAAAGGCGACTTCTTATCAAACACGTCCGAATAAGAAGTTAACTTTGAAGGAGATGCAGGAAAGGGAATACCCCTTCTTTGATTCTGATGTTCCCGAAATTTTTGATGAACTTCTTGAGCTAAAGCTCATCGATCTTCCAAAGATGAAGCGGCCCGATGAAGCTGAAAGAACTAATGACCCAAACTATTGCAAGTATCATAGGCTTGTGGGTCATCCTCTGGAGAAATGTTTTGTCTTCAAGGATAAAATCATGCAGCTAGCCAATGAGAAGAAGATTGTTCTTGATGATGAGAAGGCCAGTTCTCATCAAGTCTCTATCGTGTTTGGCTCGCTTGATCCAGTTCAAATATGCAGCTTAGACGGGCATGAAGAAGAACCACTGAAGCAAGACAACTCCCAAGTCAATGGAGACGATGATGAAGGTTGGATTCTGGTGACCAGGCGGAGATGCAACAAGGCAAGTTCGCGAAAAGATTCATCTGAGAAACCAACTAGAAGGAGGATGGTGAGAAGACCAGTGAAGCAAAAATCACTTGTGCATCCAAAGAATCCAAAAATAGAGGTGCATCACCACCAGAAAGCACGACGTCCGGTGACTTTGGAGGAATTTTTACCGAGCTGGTTCCAAGATAATATCGAGGCATCATGTTTTAATACTGAGAAAGAAGAAGCAAAAGGTAAAAGTCCATCGATGGTACCTTCTTCATATTCCAAAGAGCCTACTGAACTTCCTTTCCAAGAAGTACATGCATGTGATACAAAAATCACATTCACAGATGATGATCTTCTGCTTGGTAAAACACCACACAACCGTCCTTTGTATATGGTAGGCCATGTGCTGGAGAAGAGGATAAATAGAATCTTGATAGATGAGGCATCTGGAGTCAATATTTTTCCTATTCGCACAATGAAGGAGCTTGGCATCACGACTGAAGAACTCATTGAAAGCCATTTGATGATCCAAGGGTTCAATCAAGGGGGTCAAAGGGCCACAGGTTCTATCAGCTTAGATATCCATATGGGAGATTTGAAATTGAGTGCATGGATGCATGTGATCGATGCAAATACTTCATACTAACATATTTCTTGGCAGGCCTTGGGTGCATGAGAACAAAATTGTCGCAGCCTCCTACTATCAATGTTTGAAGTATCTCAAAAGTGGAATTAAAAGGAAGATAATTACTGATGACAAGCCATTCACTGAAGCTGAGTCACACTTCATTGATGCAAAGTTCTACTTGAAGAGTCACGTTGTGAAGGATGCAAAAGTTGACGATGTTAAATCAACTAAGTGTGATGAGCTGGCAATCAAAAGAGATGATGTAGCTATGGGAAAAGTCAAAGTTAGTGGTAACAAACCTCACTCCATTCCGAGTAAAGGAGGCATTATGGCCTCAAAGAATAAGGCAACTCATGTGCTTTGCTATGTTCCAAAGGTGAAGAAAGAAGAAGGTCAATCATCTGACGTCCAAGGAAGTACACTGAAGGGACTAACTCTTCCTATCAAATGGATTGAGGCGATAAACTTGCCATCAAAGTTGCTTGGAGAGTTCATCGCTCAAAGTCCACCACAAGATGTGACACTCCCTACAAAGAGAACAAGTGAAGGTTTTGATCCAAATGCTTACAGGTTATTCACGAAGGCTGGATATAACCCCAATGAAGTATCAAAGTTGGGTAAACTCCCATCAGAAGCTACTACCAGGAAATCACGTGAAGGCTTAGGGAACAAGCAACCACTGCCAGTTCGCATCTCTATAAGAAGGGGAAGTTGACCACAGGAGTCGATATTCTGAAGATGGCAAGCAGGATCCAATCTCAGAAATGGTAGCAGCTACATCACTGTGGAAGATGAGTTTGTCGCTTCCAATAAAAGGCCTTTATCTTTGATGGACTTGGAAAATCAACCCCAAGAACTTCTGTGTTTGAATGATTGGGTTCGTGGAGGAAGAATAACAAGCACGGGAGAGATTGCAACGCTTGATAATGCCTACTTCACCTAGAGTCCAAAGAGATTTCCAAAGTTTGATCCCTTCTAGAATGAGGCGACATACGAAACTTATGGTTTCATGTGAGGAGAAACTAAAAGCAAGAATTCATAATGTGGTTCATACCAAGGAGCGTGAAGAGGATGAAGAAAGTGTAGGCTCTTCATATCACATTACTGTTCAAAGTGAACAAGATACCTCGTCTCAAAAGAAGGTTAATAAGAAGGTGATGGATATTGCCTAGTGCCATCACATATCTGTTAATGATAGTGATCCTCAAGAGGATGAAGATGCTGGAGATGCTCTACCGAAACTAGAAGAAGGAGTGAAGACCACAATAGATCCCTTTAAATAAGTTAATCTTTGCACCGAAGAAGAACCAAGGCCAACCTACCTAAGCGCTTTTCTAGAAGCTGATGAAGAAACCACTTATAAAGATATACTTAAGGAATACATGGATATCTTTGCTTGGAGTTACAAAGAGATGCCTGGCTTGGATCCCAAAGTGGCAGTTCATCAGTTGGCATTCAAGAATGGTGCTCATTCTGTTAAGCAGGCCCAGAGACATTTCAGACCAAACTTGGTTCCATTGATCGAGAGTGAAGTTAACAAACTCATTAAAGCTAGATTTATTCGGGAAGTAAAGTATCCCACATGGATTTCAAGTATTGTCCCCGTGCGGAAGAAGAATGGCCAAATTTGAGTTTGTGTTGACTTTAGGGATCTCAACCATGCATGTCCTAATGATGAATTTCCACTCCCTATCCCAAAGTTGATGATTGATGCTACCACAGGTTATGAGGCGATATCTTTCATGGATGGTTCCTCCGGTTATAACCAAATTCGCATGGCACCAAAGGATGAAGAGCTCACTGTATTTCGTACACCTAAAGGTATTTATTGCTACAAAGTGATGCCTTTTGGTCTGAAGAATGCTGGTGCCACCTATCAAAGGGCTATGCAAAATATCTTTGATGACTTGCTCCATAAGAATGTTGAGTGTTATGTTGATGATTTTGTAGTAAAGTCAAGAAAGAGAAGTGATCACTTGAAAGACTTGAGAATAGTGTTTGAGTTGTTGTGAAGATATCAACTCACGATGAATCTGTTGAAATGTGCCTTTGGAATTACTTCTGGAAAGTCCCTTGGCTTCTCGTGCAACGTCGAGGAATTGAGATTGATCAAGCTAAAGTGGATGCAATCTTGAAGATGCCCGAGCCTCGAAATATTCATGAGTTAAAAATTCTTCAAGGTAAGCTAGCATACCTGAGGAGGTTCATCTCAAATCTAGCAAGAAGATGTCAACCATTCAGCCATCTCATGAAGAAGGGTGCTCTTTTTAAGTGGGACCAAGCTTGTAGTAACGCCTTTGTAAGTATTAAGTCATATTTGATGAAGACTCCAGTCCTTGCAGCTCCTATACCTGGAAAACCATTGATAATTTATATTGTGGCTCAAGAAAGGTCAGTTGGAGCACTATTGGCTCAAGAAAATAGTGAAGGCAAAGAGAACTCCGTCATTACCTAAGCAGAATGATGACACCAAATGAGTTGAAGTATTCGCCAATCGAAAAGTTGTGTTTGGCATTAGTATTCTCAATCCAAAAGATGAAGAACTACTTTCAAGCTCACGTTGTTGTTCTTATATCTAGAGAAAATCCCATTAAGTTTGTGATGTCTAAACCAGTACTTAGTGACCGACTTTCTAGGTGGCACCTTCAGTTTCAGCAGTGTGAGATTGAGTACATCCCTCAAAAAGAAATAAAGGGACAAGCATTAGCAGACGTCTTGGCGGATCACCCAATACCTAATGATTGAGAGCTAACTGATGAACTTCCAGATGAGGATGCAATGGTTATTTAAGTTCAACCTCCGTGGAAGATGTACTTTGATGGTGCAGCACATCAAGGTGGAGCTGGCACTAGCGTGGTGTTCATCACTCCACAAGGAAAAGTTCTCCCATACTCCTTTACTCTGACGCAATGTTGATCCAACAACCTCGCTGAATATCAGGGGTTAATACTCGGGCTTAAAATGGATGTCTACATGAAGCAACCACAATTGCAAGTCTTTGGTGATTTTCAGTTTGTGATCAACCAACTCTTGGGAAGTTATGAAGTCAAGAAGCCCGAGCTACACCCATATCATGGTTATGCTTAAAAGTTGATAGGATGGCTTGGAGATGTGAGCCTTCAACATGTACCAAGGAAGGAAAATCAAAAAGCTGATGCCTTGGCTGCTCTAGCTTCAAGTCTAACTCTTCCAGATCAGACACAAGTTACTATCTGCCAAAAGTGGGTAGTACCACTGCCAGATGTTAATGAACATGCAGAAGACGAGCTTAGCATCTCGTCGCTATTTCTGAAGCTGTGAAAGAAGATTGACGACAATTTATTATTGACTACTTGTGTTATGGGATACTTCCAGAAGATCCAAGGAGAAAGACTGACATCCGTCGTCGTGCAGCTCGTTTCCTTTACTACAAGGACACATTATATAGAAGATCATTTGAGGGAGTACTTTTGCGATGTTTGGGGGCAGAAGAAGCAGTCCAAGCTCTGCAAGAAGCGCATTCTGTAGTATGTGGATCACATCAATCTGGACCAAAGCTACACTTCCACATAAAGAGGATGGGATATTACTGGCCGATGATGGTGAAAAATTGCTTGGATTATTCTCGAAGATGCAAGGATTGCTAGTTTCATGCAAATTTTATACATCAGCCACCTGAAGTATTAGACCCAACCATCGCGTGTTGGACATTCGACGCTTGGGGACTAGATGTTGTGGGAACACTACCAAAGTCTTCCGGTGAACACTTATACATCTTGGCTGCAACCGATTACTTCTCAAAATGGGCAGAAGTTGTCGCTCTCAAAGAAATGAAGAAGGAGATTATTGTGAACTTCATCTGAGTGAATATTATCTACCGTTTTGGCATTCCTCGCTACATAATAATGGACAATGGCAAGCCATTTGATAACAAGTTGATGAAAAAGATTTGTGAACTCTTCAAGTTCAAGCAACGTAAATCTTCTATGTATCATGCTTCCGCCAATGGTCTAGCTGAAGCTTTTAATAAGACTCTATGCAACTTGTTGAAGAAGGTCATCTCCAAGTCTAAAAGATATTGGCACGAGCAAATCGAAGAAGCTTTGTGGGCATATAGAACGACTTACCGCACACCGACGCAAGCAACCCCATATTCACTTGCCTTTGGAGTTGAAGCAGTCCTACCACTTGAGAGTCAAATACCTTCTTTAAGACTTGCTATTCAAGAAGGGCTCACTGAAGAAGAAAATGCTCAGTTGCATCTTGCAGAGTTAGAGGCACTTGATGAGAAGAGGCTGGAAGCTCAACAAAATCTTGAATGTTATCAAGCCCGTCTATCTCGTGCTTTCAACAAAAAGGTTCGCTTGAGGTGCTTCCAAGTTGGAGACCAAGTACTTGCAGTAAGGAGGCCTATTATCACTTATCACAAGTCTGGGGGCAAATTCACCTCGAAGTGGGATGGACCATACGTTATACAAGAAGCATATTCAAATGGTGCTTACAAGCTTGTTGATGCAGATGGCGTAAGGGTTGGCCCTATAAATGCAAAATTCTTGAAGAAGTACTAACCTTGAAGAAAGATGACGCTCTTTAAGGCATGAGCATAAGCTAGATACATGAGCTTGTGCTTGCTATTTTATTTATTTCAATTTATGTGATATAGATGAAATTTGGAGAGTCAATTAAATATTTTGTATGATTTTTAAATTTTTTAAGTTATTTATTATTGTGATTTATAAATTTTTTTTCATAATTTTTAGATAATACATGCCACTTTCGCCATCCTAATTTATGTGGCACTGACAAAATTTGGAGAATTGACCAATTTTTTATATAGTTTTTAGATTTTTGTATGATTTTTAAATATTTTATGTTATAAATTATTGTGACTTTATAATATTTTTACATAATTTTTAGATAATATATGCTACTCTCTGGCCCGATTTATGTGACACTGATGAAATTTGGAGAGTCAAGCAAATTTTTTTATACAGTTTTACATATTTTAAGTTGTTAACTATTGTGATTTATAATGCTTTCTTTGTAATATTAAAATAATATATGTTACTTTCTCTGTTCCAATTTATGTGACATTAATAGAATTTTGAGAGTCAATCAATTTTTTTATATATCGTTAGATATTTTATATTGTTAATTATTGTGATTTATGATACTTTTTACGTCATTTTCAAATAATATATGATACTTCCTCTGTCTCAATTTATGTGGCACCGATAAAATTTTGAGAGTCAACCAAATTTTTATTATGTCTTTCAAATATTTTAAGTTGTTAACTATTGTAATTTATACTAATTCTTATGTAATTTTTAAATATATAATAAATTAAATAAATAAGACAAACAAATTAAAATGGAGGATAAATATCAAAAAGAGGCGGAAGCAGGCAGGAGTCCCTGACCTGCTTTTACCGCTCTTCTATATAAGAGAATGTAACGTGGCATGCATTGTTTTACGAAGATTTAAGTTAATACTTTAAGCCTAATCTTCAAAAGATTAAATATCTCGACAAGTCTTAAAGTAGCAGGCAATTTGTATACAACAAAATTTTATCGAATATAATCCGTAAGAAATTCGGATTATATTAAATTCAAAATATATTAGTCCAAATAAATATTGTGGATTAATATAATTGAATTAATTAATTAAGTCCAATAAATATGGATTTAATTAAAGTTCAATTTTTTATTGGGCTAGTCCATTAATTTAGGCTACAAATGATGAACCACTTTGTAAAACCCAAGTTGTCATCTTATTTTAGAGGCCCAATTTGGCGCCACATGTCAAATGACATGACATGCCAAGTCAAGTAAAGGAGCCAAATAGGATCATGCCATGTGTCAAAATGATGCAGCATGCTAAGCAAAATTAAAGACCAATGGAAGCACGCCACGTGTACAAGTGATATGTTCCGACCAATAAAATATGACCACATCACTTCAATCTGATTGGCCGAAAAGAGTTGATACTTACCATAATTCTTCCCTCCTACAACTATAAATAGAGATCCTTCATAATTCAGAAAAGACACCAGAATTCTAAGAATAAGCCAGAGAGAGCTCGTGGATCAAACACAACAAATTTCTCTACAAGCTACAAGTTCAAGAATTCAACATTCAAGTTCATACAACTCAAGATCAAGACCACCAGATTCAAGATCAAGCTCAAAAGCCCTTGGATTCAAGTACAAGTCAGGATCAAACTCATCAAATTCACAAGTCAAGATCAATTCCCTCAAATTCAAGATCAAGCTCAATGACCCTTGAATTTACATACTTGGAAAGACGAATCAAAGGATTCATAGAGATTGTAACACTCATATATTCAAATCAAATACTACGATTGTTGCGATATTTCCAGTCCTGATTATTATTTTCTGCGACTCGAATTTTATTGTCTACAATATTATTTATTGTCGTTACTAACACTTTCCTGTTATGCGTAGTTACTTGGTTTTTTCCTTTGCATAAGATATTTAGGTACGAGATAATAGACACTAGAGTTTCTCTTCACTATAGGAACCATCCCATAATAGCTTTATTAGCTTACAAAATGAAAATTTTCAGATTCTCTTGATCAAAATAATGTAGTTTCTAAATGCCAAAATGCTCAAAATTCAGAGTAAAAGAGCAGCTTTTAAAGAGCTTAAGAGTGCCAATTTTTGAAGGTAAAAAGGCAGCTTCTTTGAGAGTTAGAAGTGCAGATTTTTGTGTGTAAAGTATTGCTTTTCTAAGTAGCTAAAAATGCAGATTTTTTGTGTCAAAATGTCTCTTTTTGGGAGCTTTTAAAAGTTCATATCTTTGAGTTTAAAGTGTAGATTTTTAGCATAAAAATGTTATTTTAAAAGCTTAAAAATGCATATTTTGGGTGTAAAACATTGCAGCTTTTCTAAGTAGCAAGAAATGCAGATTTTTGGTGTGTAAAATACGGCTTCTTTAAGAGTTTAAAAGTGCAGATTTTTTAGCACAAAATATAGATTGTTTAGAGTAAAAATATACTTTTTCAGAGTCTTAGCGTGCAGATTTTTTTTCGAGGATAAAACACAGTTTTTCAATGACAGAAATACATTTTGAAGGGAAAATATGGTTGTCTGAAAATTTGATCACTTTGGCCTTCAAATATTCTTGTTAAATTAATTTTACAAGAAAAATAAAAAATGCACTTTCTCTAAAAGATGAATCCATTTGGCTCAAAGTCATTTATTTTCAAAAGCAAGATACAAATGATGTATTCCTTTACGCTCATTTGAGTCATTAAAAAGAAACAATCCAATTTTTTAACTAATTCAGCACCTTTTTAAAGTTGGAGTGAAACTTTTTTCTTTGGAATTTTATACTTAAAGTTTGTTTTTAAATTTTAAGCATTACCGTTTTATCTCAAGGTTAATCTACATTTAATTATAACTTTTTTTTCTAAACCTTAGGAATATATTCTATTAACCTTTCTTAATCAACCTAAGTTTGACCGATTAACCGTAATTTGACGGATCTTAAAGGATGCTTAACTCCTTCCCTTTAGGATAACTAGAATCCTTACCTAGAATCGCATAGGTTAAGTAGACCACTAAGCGGAGTATATTTAGCATTTCTTTAGTTAATAATTTAGATGTCCTAATTCACCTTTAGAATAATTAGGTGGCGATTCTTTAAGTTAATAATTGAAGAATCACCAATATGTTGTACTTTGCTTCGACCTCGGGTTAAAATGGGGTACAATAGCTTGGCGACCCTGCTGGGGAATTTAGGTTCTAAACCATAACAGACTTAGGTTAATAATTAAGGCTTTTATATTTATTTGTTTTACCTTAATTGCTTGAAGTTTATTTATCATGATTATGTGATATAAATTATTTATTTGCTATTATTTTATATAAACTGCCTTATGTGTTACCGCTTTACTTAAATTATCATTTCGTTCATATTTCCTCCACTTCTGGAAATTTCACACTTTCACACACATTGTATACGCGAGTTGTGACCTTTTACTTCTCCAAAATTCTTTCTAACACCTTATATTTAGAGAGTCGGTGCATGCGTGGGGTGAGAGGATAATTTTACTACCATGTCACCACGTTCCTTCTCACATAGGGAAATCTCAAGTCCGAGTCTACCCAAATTTTAAAAACTTAAGATAGAGCTTTACCACCCTTGATTTAGGTCATGCATGCATAAGCCTTATCAAACAAAAATTTAGAGAATGCCCTTATGTCAAACAAGTTTACGACCCAATGACGACCACTCATCTTATATGCAATGTGATAATGATAAATTGATCCAAGTGAAAAATTTAACTAAAATTGAGTTTGGAAATGCATTTTCTTATGTTGTCTTTTATTATAGGTTGCTAGGATGGAAAACTTACCAACTTTTGCCAACACTCAAATGGTTGTCGTTGTGCCTCACAAGCTAAGGAAATGGTGGGAGAACATCAAGATGGAACATGGGTATGAAATTAGGAGATGCTTGGGTTTTTTGACTTTGTTGATTTACATCCTTCCGGACAGACATGTGATCAAGGTATTGATAAAGTTTTAGGATCCCAAAAGAGTTGTGTTTAGGTTCAATGATTTCGAGTTGACTCCTATGATCGAAGAAATTGGTGGATTTATTAATCTGAAGTACCAGGGAAGGGGTATGATTCTGCCCCACAAGCAGTCCGGAAAGAAATTCCATAAACATCTTGGGCTTAGAAACAACCTTAAGCTTGCATGTTTGGATCGTGAATGGATTTCTATGGATTATTTGTTTGAAATATTTGGTCGCAAGAATGGTCATGTAGTTTTTCATAAGGAATTTTCTTGCTCAACTGAAAAATGGAGAAAGAAATGCCCTATTGCTTTTGCCATTGCTTTGTTAGGTACTCTGATTTTTCCCTTGGAAATGGGAAAATTGATACTTGAATTAGCTCTATAGTCCGAGCACTCTTTCGATGGGTCGACAATTCTGAGGTTACACTGGTTCCAATGATTGTTGTGGAAAAGCTAAGGGCACTATCCAAATGTCATAGAGGAAGAAGGTTTTTCGAGGATTGTAATATCCTTCTCCAAATTTGGGCTGTAGAACATTTCTACAGACGTCCTAATATGATTGACGCACTCTTGAGAAGACCAAACAAGATAGACTCTCATAAACAAAGGATGATATTGCTTATATCTCCCGTTGGTACCGAGGATTGGTACGCATATATGAGCGCGCTCACTGGTAGTCAAATCCAATGGAGGTATTCATGGTTATTACCTCGTGTTGCTGTCATAAGGGGGCGTGAGCAATATTACATCGAGCTCATAGGTTTGAAAGGTCTTCAACCATATGCTCCTATCTGAGTGCTTCGACAATTTGGACAGTCTCAAGTCATTCCACTTCGTTCACAAATAGATAGATTCGAGGTTGATTTCGGGGCGCTCTATGAGATTCCTAGAGCAAGGAAGTTGCTTCAAGAATGGGAAAAATTGATGTCGATTGAGGTACTTAATGGACAAGCATACTGCACTCCAGAGTATTACATTTGGTTAGTGGAAAACTATGATGTGAGCTTTAGCCCTCAAGGACAAGCGTTTGGGTTCGAGAAATTGGCGAACGCTGAGTGGGCACGTAATCTGATGTATAGAAATCTCATTGTCACACCTGAAATGTTGGCACAAGTCATCCCTGGATCTTTGGAACAGTATCTTGGAAGAGCATGAAGACTTGATTTAGTAGCTAGGATCCCCCTTTTACTATCTTGTATCTCCCTTATGTTGTTTCACGTTTCAATTTAGACTTAATGTAATGGTTAAATTGCACTATTTCTATGAAGATGTTTGTTCCTTAATTATCTAACTCCAAACTCAAATATTGTTATCAATTAAAGCTTGGATCAATTTATCATAATCTCAAATATTTGGCGCTCAGGCCTACCTCTGGCATAAAAGAGGTCCCGTGCATATTAGAATGCATTTTAATTATTAAATTTTCTCTTACTATGTGATTTTTTTGCTATGTGATATATATTTGTTTTCAACATTATTTGCGTAATTGCTAATATTATCTTGAAGCAAAAATTACCGCTTTATACTGATATTTTCTTTTCTTTAGAAGTTTTTTATTTTACTTTAATTATTTCCCCAAAAGGTTGATTTGTGTTGACTACGAACTGGCGGATCACCCATACTTTACAAGGTCAAAGCACGAGCATCCACCAACATGATTGATTCAAGTGCGTCTGATCAGACCGGCATAGGGCTTGTCACCGTAATTAGAGACGATCCTGAGACTTCAAAAGGGAAGAATTCAACCCTTCATGATGAACACATCGCCCATATGATGCAACAAATGGCCGATATGCAAAGCAAAATTGATCGACTTTGAAACCTTACCAAACTCTCTATTAGCCTGAACACCCCACTTCCCGAACATGAAACAAATGCCAATATCCCACCTTTTGACTCTCCTGCTCCTCAACACTTTCCACCAAACCCTTCACTGTATAGAACCAACCTAACTGCTGCAAATTCGCCCTCTAACCCGCAACAAGCCAACTCGCAACAAACTAATCCATTACCCTTCACTACTCCATATGTTCCTCAAGCTCCGCTTACCCAAACTACCCCACCTATCCAAGCTACACTTACCCAAATCTCCCCACTCGTCCAAACCTATCAAGCGACACAACATATATCGGTAGCACACACTGCAATTCCTAACACGCAATATGTGATGCAAGTATATGTAACGGGAGCTCAGCCCTTTTCTATCCTAATGCCAACCATGACGGAAGTTGATTCATATGAGGAGATGGAAAGGGAAGCAAGGTCAAAAGTAGATGAGAATGTAGCAAAGGAGATTCACAGTCTGAAGGAAGTGTTCAAAAGTATCCAAGTCTACTATGGATGTGAAGGACTTGAGTATGAGGATTTATGTGTTCATCCCGATGTTGAGTTGCCTACAGGGTATAATGTTCCAAAATTTGACATGTTTGATGGAAAAGGAAACCCTCAAGCACATTTAAGGTCATATTGTGACAAACTAGTTGGGGTGGGGAAAGATGAGGCCATTAGGATGAAGTTGTTTATAAGGAGTTTGACAGGAGATGCGCTTGATTGGTACACAAGCCAGGATCTGAAGAAATGGCGTAGTTGGGGTGCGATGGCACAAGAATTCATGGATAGGTTCAGATTTAACACTGAGACCATCCCAAAAAGGTTCTATTTGTTGAAATTAGATAAGAAGTTGACATAGACTTTTAGAGAGTACACCATGCGATGGAGAGCCAAAGATGGAAGGGTCCAACCCCCGATGGCTGAGAGTGAGATGACCACTCTATTTATACAATCTCTAAAAGATGCAACATACTATGATAAATTGTTAAGTCACATAGGACAAAAGTTTTCTGAAGTTGTCAAGATGGGAGATTTTGTAGAGGAAGGTATTAAAATAGGAAGAATCATGAATTTGGACTCTTTACAAGCAATAAGTAAGACAATTCCGTCAGATTTTGTTGGGGGAGCAAAGATGAAGAAGAAGGACGGAGTGTCTGCTGTCATGACCATCCAGGAGCGTAGACCAAACCAGATGCCAACATACCAAAACCCGTTACCCCAGCCTTCACATTATAGCCAATACACCCAAATTCCTCAGCCTTCATACCAACCTTCACCTGCCCCATATCCAGTTTACGCCACCCAACAAACATATTGTCCACCTAGAGCATCCGCCTATCAAAGTCCACAATACCAGCCTACCTATCCCCCTCAACCCCACTACCAACAACAAATTCGTCCTCCAAATGCACCCAAACCTATCCCAAACATTGAAAGAAGGCCAGCCAAAATCTATACACCCCTAGCAGAACCCTTATCCTAATTATATGAAAGGTTGAGAACCGCAGGGGTACTCCATAACTACAAAGCAAAAGAGGTTGTCAGAGGCGATGCGACGATACTCACCTCAGCCTCTCTGGCGAAATTAGTTACAATCAATCCAAGGAAGAATTCCCAACCCCTTTCTAGGATGGTATGATGAGACTAAACACTTTTCCTACCACTCTGGAGTTGCCGGCCATGGCACTGAGAATTGCCTTACTATTAAAGACAAGATTGAGGCGCTGATTAAAGAAGGAGTTATTCAGCTCAAAGGAGCTCCCCCTAATGTGACCAATATTCCTCTGCCAAATCATGGAAATGTTAATGTGAACATGATCACCATTGATGAAGAATGCAATTTGGAAGGGACCATTGTACCAGTCAAAGAGGAGGAAAATGTTACAATATCAGCCTTTATTGCTCTCTTAATCACAGTCCAGGTGTGAGCACCAGTTAAAGTAGAAGTTTTATTCCCAAGCCTAGGATCACAGCCTTAGTTTCTCAAACACCTTATTTTGACACTAATGCAGTTCCTTGGAATTACTCGAAAGGTGCAAGGGACAAAGAAAAAGGAAACATAGTTGTAAAAACTACTGCTGCGGGAATGACAAGATCTGGACATTGTTATATTCCTAAAGAAGTTGTGCGAGGATCACCAAACAAAGAAAACAATCAAAAAGAGGTTATGACAGAGGCCAAAGTAGAGGAGTTTTGGAGGAAAATGCCGACTAAGGAGTATTCTGTGATAGAGCAGCTGAAGAAAACTCCTGCCCAAATTTCCTTATTGTCTTTGCTGATGAATTCTACAACTCACAGAAATGATTTGGTGAAAGTTCTAAGTGAAGCTTATGTTCCAGCCGAGACAACTAGCGAGAATTTTTCAGCTATGGTGGGGTAAGTTTTGGAAGTTAACAGAGTCTCTTTTCATGAAGAAGAGTTGCCACCTGAAGGCTTGGGGATTAATAGAGCGTTGAACATTACCATCAGGTGTAGAGATAAGTTTGTTTCTAAAGTTTTGATTTATAATGGATCAACGGTTAATAGTTGTCCTTTCATTACCCTTCGGGATTTGGGAATTGACATTGGAAAAGTTTGTGAAAGTCATGTGAGGGTTAGAGGTTTTCAAGGGAACCAAAGGGGAGTCATTGGAGAAATTGATTTGGCAGTACAAATTGGACCCATAGAGTTCACAGTGGAATTCCAAGTCTTGGACATATCTAGTAGTTACAACTTGTTACTGGGAAGACCATGGATCCACATGGCTGGCGCAGTTCCTTCTACCCTGCATCAGACATTAAAATTTATTTGGGACTACCATGAAATTGTGATTCATGGAGAGAGCAATAATTTGATCTACCTCAAAAACTCAGTTCCCATTATTGAGCGCATGGAAAAATTGGATGGATCCATTTTTCATGTTAGGGAAATTTTGTGTACTACTCAAGTTGAGAGGGTGAAATTACCACGCATGCTTATGATGGTGGCCTGGGAGATCTTAAAGTATGGTTTTGTGCTTGGTCGAGGTCTTGGAGTGAACTTTGATGGAATAGTGGATCCAATTAAACTACGTGGTCAAAAAGACACTTTTGGTCTTGGATACGAGCCTACTCCTAGAGAAGTCTCATCGGCTAGTCTTAAAAGGAAAGATGAAATTCTCTTGCCAAAGCCTATCCCACTCTTGGATCAGTCATTTTCCAAGGAGATTGCTTCCCATTTATCAAAGGAAGCTGTTGAAGACGACCTCGTAGAAGGACTCAAAAACCCGTTCATTGCTGAGGAAGAAGCTGAATGTTACGTGATTTTAGAGGATTGCGCCAAGGCCCCAACCATATGGGATGCTGAACCTGGAGCTGTTTTGACCAATTAGACTTGTACCCCATCCCTGGTTCTCCGTGAGTCTTGGTAGATGATTGTACTAGTATAATGAACAACACGATTCAAAATTGAGGCCTGAATCATGTTTATGAAATTGATGTGTTTTGCCTCCCTTTTTGAAAGCTTAAATGCCAAATCCAAACTATGCTTTTCTATTTCATAAAAGATTTTCAGTTTTTGTCTTCATTAATTAATTTCACTTTCTCTTTTTCAGCAAGCAAACTAACAAATCTGCCACTACTCTAAATGTGACATGTAATAAAACAAGTGAACAAATTCTAAATAGCGAACAAAATTTAGAAGAATATGAAGAGGATATGCAGCCTGAAGAGTTGACTAAAGAATTCGAACATTTTGAGAATAAGACAAAACCAAATTTGGATGAAACTAAGATGATAAATTTGGGAGATTCAGAATTGGTGAGGGAAACAAGAATCAGCGTCCATTTTACTCCATCACAAAAGAAAGATTTGATTGATCTTTTGAGACAATACATGGACGTGTTCGCATGGTCATATGATGATATGCCGGGTCTAAGGACAAACATTGTTTCACATAGGCTGCCAATTGATCCATCGTGTCCTCCGGTAAAGAAAAATCCAAGGAAGATCCAGCCTGATTTGAGTTTAAAAGTTAAGAAAGAAGTTTCCAAGCAATTTGATACCAACGTCACTTGAGTCACGAAATATCCTACTTGGTTAGCCAACATAGTACCTGTGCCAAAGAAAGACGGAAAAATTAGAGTATGTGTGGATTATGGGGATCTCAATAAGGCTAGCCCGAAGGATGATTTTCCTCTCCCAAACATTCATATTCTTATTGACAATTGTGCAAAGCATGAGTTGCAGTAATTTGTTGATTGCTTCGTAGGCTACCACCAGATCTTAATGGATGAAGAAGACATTGAGAAAACAACATTCATCATACCTTGGGGAGTATACTGTTATCAGGTAATGCCTTTTGGACTCAAGAATGTAGGATAAATGTACATGAGATCTATGACTACCATTTTCCATGACATGATCCATAAAGAGATTGAAGTCTATGTGGATGATGTCATCATCAAGTCACGAAAGAGCTCGGATCACTTGACAGATTTGAAGAAGTTCTTTGACAGGTTGAGATGATACAATCTAAAGCTAAATGCTACGAAGTGTGCATGTGGTGTCCCTGCTGGGAAGTTGCTGGGTTTTATTGTGAGTAGGAAAGGCATAGAATTGGATCCTTCAAAGATAAAGGCTATTCAAGACTTGCCTCCTCCTAAAAGTCAGAAGGATGTGATGAGTTTCCTTGGTAGGCTCAATTACATCAGTCCATTTATTGCACAATATACAGTGATTTGTGAACCGATATTCAAACTATTTAGGAAGGATGCTGCAACCAAATGGACGAAAGATTTCCAACAAGCTTTTGATAGAATCAAGGAGTATTTGTCTAGTCCGTCTGTCTTGGTGCCTCCAAAACCTGGAAAACCGTTACTACTATATTTTTTATATCTTATAATGCATTTGGATGCATATTGGGACAACATAATGAAACTGGAAAGAAGGAGCAAGCTATATATTATTTGAGCAAGAAGTTCACGCCCTATGAAGCCCGGTATACTTTATTAGAACGTACTTGTTGTTCCTTGACTTGGGTTGCACAAAAGTTAAGGCATTACTTGTGTGCATATACCACTTTTCTCATCTCAAGGATGGATCCACTCAAGTACATCTTTCGGAAGCCCATGCCTACCAGAAATCTAGAAAAGTGGCAGATTTTATTAAGTGAGTTTGACATTGTTTATGTCACTCAAAAGGCTGTCAAAGGACAAGCGTTAGTTGATCATATTGCTGAAAACCCCGTAGATAAAGAGAACAAGCCTCTTAAAACTTACTTCCTGGATGAAGAGGTTTTGTTTATTAGGGAGGATATTTTAGAAGATTATCCAGGCTGGAGAATGTTCTTTGATAGAGCTGCAAACTTCATAGGAGTCGGTGTTGGGGCATTGCTAATTTCATAGTAAGGCCAACATTATCCAATCTCTGCAAAGCTCAGATTTCCATGCACCAAAAATATGGTAGAATATGAGGCTTGTATTCTGGGACTTAGATTGGCCGTTGATGTAATGACCCTTTCGGTTATTTTCACGTATACGTTTTTCTTGAACTGTTAGAGCTTGTTTGTAGCAGCCCCAAGTCACTTAAGGCTCGTCAGGACTGGTATTTCGGTGTCGGGTCCATTTGTTTGGTCGCATTATAAGTTTTGAAGTCAAGCAAGTCGGCAAAAGTTATCGTAAGATCTTTAATAAATTTTCTGAACTTTGGGTACAATATCTCAGAGTTTTTCTCTCAATATATAAAGAGTTAGAAGTCTCCCAAAATACCAAATCAAAGGTCTACGAGTCTAGTTTCCAACGCACAAAACCTCACATCCAACTGATCTCGGAGTAAAACGTTATGACTGTTTTACCGCGGACTGTCTGGCAGAAACCGGGTTGCGAATCGGGCCACGCACCGGGTCGGGTCAAACTCGATTTAAGCCTCAACTTCACTTTTTAAAACGCCATTTCAGTTCTGAAACAGTGAGAAAGCATAAGGGAGGGTTCCAAGAGGGTTCTTGAGTATCGAAATCGTGCGTACTTGAAAATATTTAATTTAAAAGTCGAAGGTGGTAGAAAATTATATTATTATTACCTTTTCAAAATATTTTAAAGGTTTATGAAAAATATTTTTGTTACGATATAATTGTATATGTATTTATTTTATAAGGTTTTTATACATTGTAATATTTTAGCAGAGATAGTAAATTTAGTTATGTTGAAATTTATTATTATAATATAGTAGGTTTATTTGAAATAATTTTATATTTATTATGGTATATTCAAAAGCTATATTTATTTTACCACGAACCTATGCAATACCCGAATATATACATAATCGGAAAAAGAATATATTATGGTGTGACACCAAGATTCCACGTGGAATCAAGGGATGCCACACCAAAATACATGGTGCCATTTGTCCATTAGGTGGCCATCACCTACCAACACTTAGCTAGTGCTATTTATGTTGGAAATTAACAAAGTTCACTGAACCTTTGTTTCATTCATTAACAAGTGTAGTGTGTTGTTGGCTGCTCCATATACATACATACGCATACAGAGAAGGGGTTGGTGGAACCAATTAAATGTTGACGTTATATTAAATTTTTGAAGGAAATTAATTATCTACGTCAAATTATTCAAGCCCGAGTTCAAGTTTGATTTCGTGTTGGAGCTTTTTCGGGGAGGTTCAAGCTTGTCGTCGGACGACAGGTAGGTTACGGTTTATTTTCCCTAGACTCCGCATATATAGGATAAAATTGTATTAATGGGCATCCTTGGGTTGGTTTATTAGGTTGGTACCACAGACCTCGACCGCTTTATTCATGTCCGCCTACTTTTGTTCCTCCATTGCTTGTAGTATTTGCCGATATATTTTATTTACCCTTGTGGTCCTGTGAGGCCTTGTTGACTCTGGAACATAGAAGGTGGGATTTTGGGAATGTCCGCGAGTCCCGGGCATAGAATTATCCTTCTAGGCTGGTTATGCTTGCTGAGTAGCTGTGGGCCTGTGCAGGGTCGATAGGTTGATTGTGAGCTGCTGGGCAGCTATTGTGTTGATCATACCATTTCCATGCATATAAAGAGGTTTTATCCATGTTTTACTATGGTTTTGGCTTCGGGCCTACTGGCACTATTTTCTAAACCTTGCATGGCCCGGGGGGCCCGTTTTTGATGGAAATAATTTGGAAATGGTTTGATTTAACTTGTGAATATTCCTGGATAAAAGGAAGTAAAATTATGTTTAAATCACCAGTTTTACGATTAACGCTAGACTCGGCAGGGCCGGGGTGCTAGTTGAGTTTTCTTGCTACTTGAGATGATTTTTAGCCTCGGTCGGACTGAGCACTTGAGATGACTTTCTACTGTTTAGACCCGGTTAAGCTTGGTCACCCTTGGAGGGGTTTTTGAGACATTTTTCCTACTACTTTAGTCCTGGACAGGGTCTGGGCATGCATATTCGAGACTGGGTCTCTATCTTGATACCGGACTTTTTTCCGGACGACATGTTTTGATACTGAGTTTTAGTATGGGGTCTGGGACCTCCATGGACCTTGCCATCCCGGCCAGGGGCTACGGGCTGCGTGTGCCGGAGGAAGGGTATACGGTGGAGTAGAGGTATACGGGCAGTGTCCTTCCATGGAACCTACCTACTGGGCCGGATCGGCACCGGAGGAGGTACATACAGAGATACCATTTCACTTGAGATCTTCATGCATCATATCATTCATTGTTGAGGCTCCACCCTTGTTTGTTGTTTGTTGATTGTACGCTCCGGTAGTATGGGATGCCGGAGGGTTTGTTTTCACTTGTTTGTGTTCCTCTCGGTTGTATGGGCGGCCGGGGGACTGTAGGTAGACTTTTGCTATTTATTTACAGAATGGTTCTCTATTATGGATAAGTATGAGATTGGTACTGCTAGGGTGTTAGTTTCTGGATTTGAGGTTGATATGATTAGTTGAGTATTGATTCATGTCTTGAGCATGCCTATTATTATTCTTTCTCCCTTCTTCTTGCACTTGAGGTTACCGGTATACCGTCCATTTCGTAAACTTATTTTGTATACACTGTTGTTGCAAGGATCCCAGGTGCGTTGTTTCTTACTTTCACCTGTGCCTTTGGTGTGTATATTGTGCTTACTAGCCTCATCTGTGGTTCTGTTGATTTCCCTCTGGGCTAGTTCCTGTGTACCTTTCGTTGATTTCTGTGACTACTTGCTTCTATTCTGTCTATTACTGCGTTTTATCTTATATGTGCCCAGTCGGCCTATGATACCTACTGGGTACCTTATGCTTCGCATTTGGTGCTCACCCCTACCCCCTGCATCTTTGGGTGCAGATCCTAGCATGGGCCATCGCCGTTAGATCGTTGTGATTCGTGCTTGGAGATCTGTGGACTACTTCAGGCTGAGGGTGAGCTCTTGGCGATCGGAGCTTAGCTTTAGTTTATCTTTTGCTTCATGTACTCTATTACCATTCAGAGATATTTGTATATATAGTTTTGGTTTATTTTGCACTCCATGTATGTAGTTTGGCTCTGTACTATGATACCAGATCTTGGGGTTTGGTTTAGTTTCCGCATATGTATATATTTATATACCTATTATCTATTTTATTCGTCTTGTTCTCTTATTTGTTGGATAGTAGCCCATTACTAACTGTTCTGGGCTACATGGATTGGTTCACCTACCGGGGGTTGTAGGTGCCATCATGACCGAGAAATCGTGTCGTGACAACTACCCTAGAAGTTAGTCTGAGTGTACACTTCCTTCTATAGTTTAAGGCTCTCCCTCACCTAGAAGTCTTGGCCTCAACCTTTCTATCTCGTATAAGGCCTGTACATACCACATTCATGAACTTACAACCTATCCCTTGCAAATACATGTCAAGCTTACATGGTTCTAACAACCCATAACTCTCTTTTTCTATTATCCATCACGATGCCATATTCCTCTTTCACTGCTTGTTCTAAGATAAGACAACTCATAACCATACAAGAATAGGGGCCTAGGAACTATTGATGCACAAAGGAAAAATTCTAGTGACATACCTGATTCATTTTTCAGAGGAATACTTTGACCCGGCTAGCTAGGAAATGAAAGGAATTAGTTTTAGAGCTGAACACCATTGTTGCTTTGCTAAGCTGAGGGGAAATCCCTAATCCTATGTCCTAACTGACCATACCTAAAACACATCCCTTTGCCAGCAAGGCACTCACCTAGATGAAACTTACCACAACTACTAAAATAAGGGTACCTCAAGGTCTTCGGAGCCCTTTCATGTCAAGACTAAGAATTGAGTGCAGGTGTGCTAACTGGGGATAGGGTTGGTCTGGATCATTTCTGTTGAAAAGATGACCGGTTCCTGCTACCCATTTTCTGCTGACTAGAGTCATGGTTCAAATTCCTGGTCTTCTTGTTCTTCCAGTTCCTCTTCTTCAGTTTCTCTTTCTCATTCAACTGAGAAGTCATGGCTTGAGCCAACATACAGATGGCTTCCCAAAACTTTGCATTTTTAACCTTGTGGTTTAGAACAGGAGGATTAACATTCCCCTTGGGGTTTCTTTATAGAGGTATTTATCTGAAATGTGTAAGGAATGGATTAGAAGGGTAAGTCAAGTTATACTCTATCGCACAATATTGTATATGAAAGAAGTGAAGTTTTTCCTAAGACACCTTGTAGCCTCCCTCTCATTAGTGTGGCGTGCTTCACACTCATGAATGAGACTCTACTTGATGCTGCTTTCGGACACCCTAGGACTCTTGAACCTGATGCTCTGATACCAAGTTTGTAACACCTCGAGGCTACCCCCTAGACGTAACATAGGACCCAAGATCATAAGTGATCTCAAGATAACCCTCTGGCATTAAAATTACCTAAAAACAGAACAAAACATAATAACCGAAGCTTAACTGAAGCAATCAGCAACTATATAAATAAGAGTCTAAACATGACAATCTGAATTTAGCTGAATATCTGACTCTATGTCTAAAAAACTTCTATATATGACATAAGGAGTTACTGGGACAAGACCCCAGCTAACTCTAAATACTGAAAGACAATAATAAACTAAACATAAGAACCGGTCATCAGGAGATTAGGACTCACCAACACTATCTGAATGTCCTACAATCTCTAGCCACATGTCTGAGAAAGGAAACCTGAATCTGCATCATCAAGTGGATGCAACACAAAATATGCGTCAGTACTATAGGATGTACTGAGTACGCGAGATATGCATATGTCATGATACAATATACCTAAAAGAACGCTTAAAACTGAGGTCATGCATAAATAGAAGGAACGATAAGTAAATATCAAAATTTGAACGTAAGTCATAAAACATTAAGCGAAGCTTCAAAATAGAATATCATATAACTTAAAAGCTTGAAAACATTCATACGAGAGTTTTTTATAACCGACAATAGACCTTGATCTCTGTCTCCAGGACACTTCTTCATTCTTCAGACACCATTCATATTCCATGAACATATTGGCTTTCTTATCCCTTTCGCTGTCAATGCTCTATTCTCCAAACTTGCATAATCCCCAAACACATAATTGCTTCTTACCCTATTTAAATGACTCTGTTATCATATATAACAACACTGGATGGAAACTTGGTATAGGGAGTTAGTGACATAGATTTTATTACCTCAATCTTCTGAGATCACCTATAGTTTACTCGATAGAAAGTTAGGACATCCCAATTTATCTAAATGCCAAAAAGTAATGCTTTTGGTTTGTAAAAGCTGATAGGTACCACATATTTAAATGGCAACCCGGTGCACAAAAGAAGGTCCAGGGAAGGCCACATCCCAAGGAGCATGATGTAGACAACCTACCCTAATGAAAGCATTAGCAGCTGCTTTAAAATCTCGAACTTGTGATCTATAAGTCACACAAAGACAACTTTACCATTGCTCCAAGACTTGTAAAATATTTATTCTATATATTTCAACAGTTTATGAACTCTCATAGGATTATTAATCGACTTCCAATTTATACCTCTCAACAAATTAGAGTACTTAAGAAGAAAAATTGAGTCATTCAGACAACCCTATCCCTATGTTACCCAAATAGAGAGTTGTGGTTCTCGTTAATGTTATTTGATTAATGTTATGCCTTCCTTTGCTATTCAATTTCCCACCCTATTACCCACATTCACCTTCAATTTGTTAGCTAGCATTTGGACATGTGATTTCAACTCATGAGATGAAAAAATTAGCATTTGGACATGCGATTTTGTCTCATAATTTTAAATCCCAAATTCTCAAACAATCATGATTTGATATTCTAAATCATGATTCTAACTTTTCTAAATATAAAATTTGATTCATAAGTTTATATTTTGTAAAAAAAAATAAAAATATATCGTTTTAAAGTTTGCAAAAAAAAGAGTTGTGTTTGGTCTGAAGAAATTGTTTGTACCATGTGAAGGGATATATTATAGAGTAACTAGTTACTATTATTGTTGACTAGTGGATCTTTATAAATTATGTATACTTGAAAGTTTGTAATCAAAAACATTTATTTATAAGAGTAACATGGAGATTTGAAATTTATCAATGTCACGAGCAGATTTCTTAAGTCATGATGGCACCTATAATCCCCCTCCCCAGTAGGCGAACCAATTCTCGTAGCCCACAACGGTCAGTAATGGGCTACTACCAAACCAATACGCATTATTAGCTGAAATAAACGGAAGCAGAATAAGATAAATACAAACGCAGAAGCAAAGCCTGAATATATATACATACAAAAATACTACACCAACCCCAAGACTTGGTATCATTAGTATATGAGCTTCTAAATGGAATACAAGTGCTAGATGTAATAAAATAGACTACACAACTGTCTCTGAATACATAAAGAGTAATAGTACAAAAGATGAGATGCGGTCAAGCCCCGGTTGTCAGGAGCTTACCATAGTCTCGAATATCCATAAGTTGCACGAGTCTCCACGCGATCAACGACAAAAGCTCACACTAATATATGCCCCAAAGAATGCAAAAGTTTAGTATGAGCACCAATTTCTAAGCAGTGGGTACCTAGTAGGCATCATCGGCTGGTTGAGTGCATATAAAATATAAGGCAGTAATAAGCAGAATACAAAAAAATAGTCACAGATAACAAGGAGGAAGCACAAGGAACTAACAAAAATAGTAATCAACCAAGAGTTAGAAGTACAACATGCTAGCACAGAAGATATACATACACAAAAACACAGGTGAAAGAAAGAAGAAGGACGCAAATGGGATCCTTGCAACAATAGTACATATAAAAAGATAGTTTAAAGAGATGGGTAGTATACCGATAACCTCAAAATAAAGGGGAAGCAAGAGTGAAATTCAACAATAAAAATAGAAGCCATAAACTAATAGAAACATGCTTAAGAAATCAACATCAAGATAAAAATAAAAGAACAATAGTCCCCTCAAGTATAACCCTAGGATGGGATAATTAAACCACAAGCACCCAGATCTGCTAATGAAAACCACGACAATAGAATTCAATACCCCATAATCGCTCAGAAGACTACACTACTAGTATCTCAATAATGCAAGTCCCACTAGCCTCTCAATAATCATAGTCCCAAAAGTCGGTGCCTCAACATGCTAAAACCATGAATCCAAACAGTACCCAAGGTCATAACAAGCTCTAAGAAAACATACGGAGAAATATAATATACCTACAGTCCCAATGGCCTCCAATACAACCAAGAAACACAATCAAGTGAAAACAAACCCTCTATTCGCCTATACAATCGGAGCATACACTGAGCACACATCAAACACGGGTGGAATCGAAATACCAAATTCATGATAATGATATGATAAATCTGATGTGATAGTAACTCGTATGCTCCCCCTCTAATACCCCAAAACCCATGTAGAGGTAGTACACATAGAAGGACTCTAGCCGTGTACCTCTACTCTGCTATACACGCCTCATCGGGGCGCACACGTTGGCTCGTAGCTAGTTGCCTAGGAACGACAGGGTCCATGCAGGTCTACTCATCGACCACATAAAAAACTGTGCAATCTCAAATGTGGCTCAATACTCAAAATCTTATAGTACATGCTCGGAATTGAACCGGGTCTAAAACGGTAGTAGTAATCTCAAAAGACACTCTCAAAAGGTGCCCAAAGTATATTCGAGTCTAAATCAACAATCAAAGTCTTAGTAGCCCTCTCGAAGGGTGCCCAAAAGTATTTAGGTCTAAATATATAGTAAAAGAATATCTAGCCCCCCGCCTTACCGAGTCTAGTGTCAGTAGGAAAAACTAGTGAGAAAATCTACATAAAACCACTTTTATTTCTAGAAAATCCACCAGTTAGTTCTAAATCTCATTTTAGCATCATTTATACTGAAGAAAAGCCCTCGGTCCATGCAAAGTTTAGTAAAATTGGTTATAGTAGGCCTGAAGCTAAAACAATAGTAAAGCATGTAGGAAAAACCTTTTTCATGAATTACATGCTTACAGACAACAAGTTTAGCCCAAAGTGACTCACAAACATTCCTATCGGCCCTGCACAGGCACAAGCAGTTCTACAGCATAGATAGCCAGGGTAAAATAAGGTCACGATGTCTGGGACTCATGCACATTCCCAAATATCTTACCATCTATGGTACATAGTCATAAACAAAGGCCACACGAGGCCACAAGAGTGAAATTCAAAACTACAACAAATATTACAAACAACTTATGAATGAAATGGATAGAAAGGCGGACAAGGTCGGGGGTACCAACCTATAACAACCCTCTCAAGGATACTAATTAGTGCAGTTATAGTCTATATACGCAGAGTCTAGATAAGTGAAACCATAACTTACCTGTCATCTGACGACTAGCTGTGGGAACGACTTCATCCAGGCTCTAACCACTCTGAGAAACTACAATTCATGAAAATATTATCACAACAATAATCTATGCATCAAAACAAGACTAACGATACCCAAAATGCTAAACACATAACCGAGTCAAAATTTGGATCACAAGCGGGCCCGTGGGCCTCACAACCTGAAACTAGAAACGAAAACACCCATGTGTTCTCCACATTCTCGAGAGAACATGCTCAAAATTTTAAGCAGAAATGGACATCAATTGGGGCTCAAAATAGCCCACAATTCAATAAATGTAAAGGATAAAATTCATGAAAATCAACAGAAATTAACACGAGAATTTACCTATTTACGAGGACAAGAACACACTCGGATCACCAATAATTATTCCTCCAAGAAATGGGTAAGAGAAGGTGAAGATTTGAATGAATCTGGTGTAAAAATGGTGGAGAAATCGAGTTGGGAAGATGAGAGCAAAAACTGAAAATTAGGCTGCCAACAACTATTTAAGCTTGCCAGCTGAGGTGCAGGGGCGGCCCATGGGCGCTGCCGCTCATGAGGCTAGGCGCTGGCATGGGCGCTGAGGCACACGGGAAGACCATGCGGTGCCCTATGCCACACCAACAACCAGCAATGCCATGGCATGGTTTTTACACATTGGGTCCCCGGGAACACATTCGGGGTCCCGCAAACAAAAATGAGCTGAACCATTCAACTGGAAATGGTATTCTGGATCCAATGGAATTGATGAAAATCCCATCAATGATCGATTTAATAAAAAGTGATCCCCCAGCCGAAATATCATTCATAGGCCAACTATTTCCAAAATGGAATTGAATGGCCAAAGTCAAGTCCAGAAGCCTCGGGACCTGAACCAATGGTTCCTCTAGCCTAAACTTGACGTTTTGGAGCTAACAACATTGACAAAATTTTCATATGATGCCTTCTTCTCCAAATGTTGACCCAAGTCAATAATACAATCCTAACTAGCCTGAAAACACAGAACACGAGAGAATTCCAATCTAAAAATCCCTCGAATACAAAAAGTCCTCCTAAATAAAAGTTCATGCTCCGGAGCTAACGGAACTATTGGAATTCAATTCCGAGCATCAAAGCTAATAATGTTGACTAAAGTTAATGATTTCTAAAGTTGAAGCTCTAAAATAAGGAAACAACCATAAAGTCCAAACAAACAGCCCGGGCACCAAACTATCGATCCCAATATGTCATATATGACTTGGGGCTACTACAAGCAAGCTTTAACAGTACAAGAAAGGCAAAAATGCGTAAATGAATGGAAGAGTCATTATAATCAATGCAATGCAATACCTTGGGATATTACAAAATCCTATTTATAAACTATGGTTTGCTCATTTGATAACATTTTATAAGAATTGGGAAAAACTTAATAGTTTTCACAACTTGTGGGATTTTCATATTTATGAGAAAAAATACACCATAAAAAATTAAAATTTAATGTCCAAAAAAAACTTCAACCTCATATCAGATGATTTCATATCATAATTTCAAATAATGATTTCATATCACATATCCAAATGGGCCCTTAGTTTCATGTGTTTTAGAGCACTTGTTTTGATCATAATTTGACCCTTCGAAGAGATAAATTAGTCCTTTGTGCCCACAAATGTTTGTTCCTAGGTTATTCTGGGTTTAAAAAGGATATTGTTCCTGTTTCCAAAACTTAGTTAATATATTTATGTTAGCCGATATCACCATCGAAACTCAACATTATTTGCCACCTTTCTCTTATACAAGTTTGAGATCTCTTTAGTGTTAATTTATTTTACAAGGTAAGATAAATTTCATTGTAGTACCAATAATGTACTGCAAACAACAGACAAAGAGATTGCAACTTTACTATTTTAATCATATCAAAGAATTCCATTTAAACCACTGAGATAGATTTCTATCATACTACTCTTACACCAAAAGTACAGATTTTGTAGGCATCTATTTTATAAAAAAAAATATGATGTCTTTAATTTTCAAAGCATATCTAATTCCTTTCCAACCAGATAGTTTAGAAGATGCAAAGGGAAATGGTATTCAAGATTATCTTCCATCCTCTATTCATTTTCTGACTCTGCCAGCACTCAAATACATTTTTCACACTTTCCAATCTCATTAAGGCACTGCTACGTTGTTGCAGACACATTCCGGTGATGAATGTCAAGGTCAAGATTATCTTGTCCACCCATGCTTGTGATTCAACCCATAATGGCACCTGAAATTCAAGATCATTAACAATAAGCTTTAGTGGTCCCCAAAATTTGATACTGGTAAATTTCACTCATCCTTACCGATCTCATATGGGCTTTATTTATGGTATTTTCATTAATTTTTAGGAATCCACCGAGTCAACCTCCAATAATCTTGAAGACATTATTTGATAAGCAGGATAACCAACCAACTTTATCCAGACATGGCTGGGATCATCACTCCAAATGTAATTCATATTTTTTGAAGTTCCACCTTGTATTTTAATTTTTTTAACCTCAACCCTCGATGGTAATTCAAACAATAAATAATAACCACTCAATTCCTTAATTACAAAACCGACTAGAACCCTCCAAGTTCTATCTACCGATTATTGTAGGTCAATATGAATGGAAGGATCAGATCACTTCAACCAACAGAACTAATTTAACATTTGCTTAGATAGTCCATTTTGCCTTTAATAGAGCATATGTTGATTTTGAACTGATTGTACTCAAGATAATCATTTTTAACAATCTTGATATTGTCTGGGCCACGTTATGATTTGAGTTCATTTTTCATAGCTACCTTTCATGTTACCAGTCCACGAAACTTCAAGCTGATTCACCCCTTTATCCATAAAATTCCTTTTTTATTCCCAAAATTTGCACATCCAACATTATTTTCAATATCTGAAATGGTGATCATAGATTTGATTTCCCCTTAGATAGCAAGTACTCTGATATACCTTCCAAAAGAACTAAAGTTTCGTATGACATGGTAGGAATATAATTGATTTGTGTTTCTCCATCTCCTAAATATCTTGTGTTTCCCCTTAGAAGACAATTTCATACATTGGCAGAGGTCAAGAATGCTGAGCTTATCAAAAGTAATTCTGTTGGTAAACTCTTCCTTCACTCAAAAGCTTCGAACAAATTATCACTTGGCTCTAACAACTAAAAAGTTTTGCTGCCACCCAAATACACCATATTCCTCCCTATATTATCTTGCCAACCTTGTAGCAATCACTCATCTCATCACAATATACTAAGCTTCTGTTACTCAGTAATTTGTACTCAACTTAACAAGTAGACAAGAACACAAGTAACAACTCTAGGTAAGAGAGAAGGCAATGATCTCAAAAGAGGTTGGAGATGAGATTAATGGAGGGTTTAGGAAAAGAGGGAGAAGCAGATTTAGAAAAGATATAGAAGTAGTTTAAGGATATGAGAACTGATAACGCCCAAACTACACCTCAAACTAACGAAGCGTAAGCGGTCGTAGTCAAATATAGAACCCAACAAAGGTTGGGGTCGAATCCCACAGAGAATATGGTGAGAATTAAGTCTTTAGTGAATTAAGTGACTAGTCGTCAATAGTTTCCGGTAAATAAGGGGGGGGGGGGTTTGTGATCAATATTTGTAAACAAAACAAACACTTAACGTATGAATGATAATCAATAGGAGAGAGAGAACTAGGGAAGTGTTTACCATGGCGTTAGCAACAAAGTCGATTCTAGGCTTAACGGGGTTCTTTCTATATGCGTGTCACGATGCGATTGAATTAATGGTATCGTCTAAATGTTTCTCAACCAAATAGACAAATTTACTTTTCAATTCTCTCGAACTTGAAAAGGTGTGCTTTTAGATTTTAATCCTAAACATCAAGTAGATTAATCTAGTTACAGCATTAATCATAAGACGAGAGTTAGTAGTCTCGAATCCTCATCGTTAATCAAGTTTCCCGGTTTTAATCTCTTTACTCAAGCAAATTAAACCTAGGCAAGTTCTAATGTTTGCAACCACTAGAAAACGTGACATAATGAATGATTAACAAAGTGACAACATATATATTGAACCCGACGCTACCCGGAATCTATCTTGCTACGTTTGCCATGGCTCCCACAACCCTAGTTGTGAGAGTTTTAGTTAATCATGCTTGAAGAAGAAGAAAAGAAAGTCATAATCATAATAAAGGGAAAAGATCCTTACAATATAATGGAAACAATCTCCAAGTATTCCAAGAACAAGAAACCAAGAACTCAAGAACAACTCAAGAACAAATCAAGAACGCGTTTCCAAGACAAGGAAAACGTGTTTCTTGCTCTCCAATTCTCTCCTAACACTATTGGGAAAACTATATTAAAAAGCTTGACAAATAAACTTGCATAATGAAAATAAACCTAACATAGGGTATTTATAGGAGTCTAGGAAACAAATCCCAAAATCGTCCGGATTCCGCGTAGCGGACTGCCCAGGTGTGACGGCCAGGCTGACGGACCGTCACTGGCTTGACGGACCATCGCCTGGGCCATCACCACTAGGCAGTGGTGCTGCCTTGGTGTGACGGTCACTGTGACGGACCGTCACATGTGTACTCATCTCATCACAATATACTAAGCTCTGTTACTCAGTAATTTGTACTCAACTTAACAAGTAGACAAGAACACAAGTAACAACTCTAGGTAAGAGAGAAGGCAATGATCTCAAAAGAGGTTGGAGATGAGATTAATGGAGGGTTTAGGAAAAGAGGGAGAAGCAGATTTAGAAAAGATATAGAAGTAGTTTAGGGATATGAGAATTGATATCCCCAAAATACACCTCAAAATAACGAAGCGTAAGCGGTCGTAGTCAAATATAGAACCCAACAAAGGTTGGGGTCGAATCCCACAGAGAATATGGTGAAGATTAAGCCTTTAGTGAAGTATTTGACTAGTCGTCAATAGTTTCCGGTAAATAAGGGGGTGGGGGTTTGTGATCAATATTTGTAAACAAAACAAACACTTAACGTATGAATGATAATCAATAGGAGAGAGAGAACTAGGGAAGTGTTTACCATGGCGTTAGTAACAAAGTCGATTCTAGGCTTAACGGGGTTCTTTCTATATGCTTGTCACAATGCGATTGAATTAATGGTATCGTCTAAACGTTTCTCAACCAAATAGACAAATTTACTTTTCAATTCTCTCGAACTTGAAAAGGTGTGCTTTTAGATTTCAATCCTAAACATCAAGTAGATTAATCTAGTTACAGCATTAATCATAAGACGAGAGTTAGTAGTCTCGAATCCTCATCGTTAATCACGTTTCCCGGTTTTAATCTCTTTACTCAAGCAAATTAAACCTAGGCATGTTCTAATGTTTGCAACCACTAGAAAACGTTAAATAATGTATGATTAACAACGTGACAGCACATATATTGAACCCGTCGCTACCCGGAATCTATCTT